>PVKA01009601.1:0-67764 GCA_004027165.1 Ctenomys sociabilis | reverse complement strand
TT
Source organism: Ctenomys sociabilis (assembly GCA_004027165.1). Taxonomy (NCBI): domain Eukaryota; kingdom Metazoa; phylum Chordata; class Mammalia; order Rodentia; family Ctenomyidae; genus Ctenomys; species Ctenomys sociabilis. Next base: position 67,762 of record PVKA01009601.1, on the reverse strand, counting down.
TTTTTTTTTTTTTTTTTTTTTTTTTTTTTTTTTTTTTTTTTTTTTTTTTTTTTTTTTTTTTTTTTTTTTTTTTTTTTTTTTTTTTTTTTTTTTTTTGTCTTTTTGAGACAGGGTCGGTCTCACTGTGAAGTTCAGGCTGGCCTTAAGCTCACTTTGTAGCTCAGGCTGGTCTCGAACTCACAACAATCCTCCTGCCTCAGCCTCCCTAGTGCTGGGATTACAGGTATGCGCCACCACGCCCGTCTTACTGTTGGTTTTAATGTATGGAGATTTATATCTGTCTTATTACCTTCATGGTATTAAACATGGTATTATCCAAATTGAAACAATTTTTGATTCTGATTTAGCCATAAAGTGTATTTTTTCCTCCCAATTTAGTATTACAGCCCAGGATAATTAGTTAATTAAACAAGAGGTTACTGACCAACTGCTTAAATTCTAGCTTTCTAGAGACAACATTGAGAACAAAAAAGAATTTTTCTTTTTTGTCCTCCTAGAAATTACTTTATAGTGGAGTTCAGAGATTAGATACAATAAATGAGTCATGGCATGTTTAAAGATGAGAAATATGATAATAAAAATCGATCACAGCAAAGAGATATGGGATGCTGACACATAGGAAGTGTGGCTAGAAGATGCAGGATGCTGTACAGGGTTGAGGAAGCAGGGAGAGAGCCATGCAATTATCTGGTATTATGCTTTAGATCTGAAATGTTGCTCAGGTACTCGGAGATAGAACTTTTAGAAGGTGATTAGCTCGGCGGGGGGCCATGGTTATCAGTAGATTGATCTACTGGCGAACCCATCAACCCATCGCTGAATGTGCTATTAGAGATGGGCCTGGTGGGAAGAGGTGCAGCACTTCAGGCATGATCTGGAAAGGTAAAGCCTTCTCCCTGTCTCCTCCATTCTCTCAGCTCCTGGATGTCACAGGAAGAGCAACTGTGCTCCACTCAGGCCTTTGCTGCCTTGGAACCACCTACTATGGATTGAAAACATGAACCAAAATAAACTTGTCCTCTTTTTAGTTGTAGGTGCTTAGTATTTTGTCCCAGCAATGAGAAGGTGACTAAGATATCTATGGAAAACTGTTAGAGAGAGAATGGCCAGAGCCAAAGGTCTGACCTGGAACACCAAAGATGCAGAGGGATTAGTGCAAAGAGCAGGCCTTGGTGGGCAGGGCCTTTGGTTTAAGTAAACTGGGGAGCCAGCCGTGGGAGGATTATATCAGATAAGTGACATAACCTGATTTACACATTATTATTATCATCTTAGTTTGTGGTACAAGGAGAATGTGCGGACCTTAGAAATTCAGAAGGACCTTATATAGGGTGGGTTCTGCGGACAATGGATATTTGGAGTAGCTTCTGGATATGCAGATGTTCCCTGACTTGGGATGGTCTGACAAATTTTTTCAACTTGGTCATGGTGGGAAAGTGATATACATGCAATAGAAATTGGACTTCTAATTTTGAATTTTGATATTTCCCCAGGCTAGTGATATGCTATATGAGGCTCTCTCTTGATGCTGGGCAGCAGCAATAAGCCACAGCTCCCAGAAAGTTATTAAAATATGCAGATAAAATGAAACTAGGAACTAAGCCCCTGGTTTTTGCAATAGCCTCAGTGCTTAACTACATGAATGGCTGCAAACATCTTTCTCAAGAAATTGCATGTTTTGAACAAAGTCATGGGAAGGGATAAAGGAAGTTCTGGAGTTAGCCTATACCACTTGGGGATCCCAGAGGTACACTCAGATGCATGTGACTGAAGGGCATCTGGGGCCACTGCTTCCCCCACCACATACTGTCACTCAGACTGCCCATACAGGTCTATGTGTAAGCATGACTTACATGTTGTTGATCATGGCAATGCCTTTCAGGTTTAAGACCAAGAAGATAGCTAAGTAGAAGAAGCACTTGCCTGTCAAGTGCTAGGTCCTGAGTTCCATCCCCAGTATCACAAAAAACAAAAATAAATAAATACATAAATAAACAAACAAACAAACTTGTAATGTTTCAGGTTTTAAGATCTCATAAGATCTTGAACTTTCAATTCTACTAACCTGTTGGAAGGAACAAACACTCCCATATGGACTACACCTCAAGACCAAGACAAGAGAGGAAACACAGTTACATACTTTCCTAAGGATGGGCACCAGGGATTGATATTCTAAATAGGTATCCATCACTTTGAAAGAGCCCAAATGTGTCACTGGCCCAACCCCCAAAGGGAAAAGACCCCATCCTGTATTCATGCCCACTTGCTATGTGACTCACTTCCCCATTTGGTACTGGATTTAATCAATTTTACCTGAGCAATCTCATTGCTTGTAATCTCATTGATTGACCATAGTGTTGTCCCACCTCATGCCCAACTGAGTTCCCATGTCTTCTCCACCACCTTAGACCCATCTCACCTCATGATTTCCCTCTATAAAAGTCCCTGGAAGAGACAGCTTCCTGGGGACAACTGCTCGGGTACCCTCCTGTCCCTTTCTCAGACGAGAGCTTTCTTTCCCCCAATAAATATATTCTGTTCATAAATAAAAAATTTCTAATAGCCTGAGGACTTTCCTCTGCTTGGGTCTTCTTCTTGCCTCTATTCCTCATAAAGCCATCATTCAATACACTACATGTTTACCAAGTAACCAAGCTTACTATAGTCACTGGAGATAGAAGGAAAAGTAAGAGAGTTATGGCCTTGCCCTCTGGTGCTTGGAGTCTAGTAGAGGACAGACTATAAAGAGCTAATCACAGGGGAGGGTGATCTAGAGGCAATCAATAGCCAAAATTCATTGAGTGGAATATCTCTCACTATAGACGCCATGGACTGCTCCAGTAGCCAATTAACAGTACATGGATCCAGGAGCTGCTGGAGGGTAATGGTCATTTCTCAGATTTATGATGACATGATGATCACAGGCCCCCTGGAACACTTTGAATTATCATACAGGTCACTCTAAATGTCTTACATTTTAATTATGATGGAATTTAGCACATGGAAGAAAGTAAGAAAGCATTCTTTCTCCTCCCTGAAAGTTAGAAGCAACCTAAGCTTATGTTCTGCATCAACAATCACCTGCAGTGATGAATTTGGTTTTCCTTTCTCCAAGGGCAATAGCTACCTCGAGAGCTGATGTGCTGATGTGCCATGAAACCAGAAAATAATAAAAGCGAGCTTTAGTGTTTATCTAAACACTTGGGGCCAGGGAGATGGCTTGGTGGAATAAGCACTTCCCTGGCTAGTGCAAGGGTCTGAATTCAATCCCCGGTTCTGCCAAAATAAATAAATAGATAGATAGATAAAAATAAACACTAATTTCTCCTAGAAAAACTAAAGCATATGAAAGAGGGATAAAAAGATTAATTCAAAGAATCAACCCCTGTGACCCCCAAATATTGTGACTCCCATTGTCTGTCCTATCCTGGAGGCATCTGTACTCCATAATCTTCAGATGAAAGATAGTTTCATCGGACACTTGAGAGAATATGTTTTGCATTCACACACAAAGCTTCAGACTAAATTAAACATTCTACTATGAGAAGGAAATGAAAATGAATAGTTCACCAGATTATTCAAATTCAGCATTAAAACAAATGGGAACCCTCCTTTAGAAAAAGTAAGAAAAAATAATTAATTTAGTGGCTATTTATAAAGAAGGTGTTGAAAGCTCAGTAAAGATGTTTGGCTTTGAAAGTAGTCCTCAGTAAACTGAACAGAATCACAATTGCCCTGTAGCCTCTCTTAGAAAAATAGAGATGCTCATCTAATCAGAAGCCAGGACCAAAGAAGAGAGCAAGAAGCAGAGTAGAGTGTCTTTTTAGGGCCCAAGGCGAAACCAGCTAGGGTTCAATTAGAACTGAAACCAGGAGTGTGTTTTACCATGACAAACAAGACATAAACGCTGCAGAAACAAAAAGGAACTTCAAATGTCAATGGGCAGGGTGCTCAGTGATGGAGGAAAGCAGTAGGTGGGTAAAGGAAGAGAGTCTTTGATAAGAAATACTCTGTGCAGATCTTGCTCCCAAACTGCTTTACCTCGAGACTAACCCAAGAAAGTTTACCACATACAGCAGAGCAAGGGTGCAGAATGCTCTTACATGAACTCACAAATAAGCTGTGTATAAACTACAAGAATAAGATGGCCCTACATGTAAGCTGGGAAAGATCGCAAGGATGCCATGAGAGAAATGTCAGCCCAACTGGTCATTGCTTTCTGGTCACTGATGGGACCTAGTAGATAATGATCCAGTACTGTATTAGTAAGAAGTGCTCCAAGGGGTTGTGCAGCCTATAATCCTATGAACTCTGCCTGGGACCAAGAGGTGGGCATGAATCTTTTATAACTAATGTGTGCAAGTATCCCTATTACGTCAGACCAGCACCTGGACCACACATTCCTGGATCCTTTAACTTACAATTTCAGCCATTAAAATTCTCTCCTTATTTATTGTTTTTCTTATTCAATTAGGGATACAAAAAAAATTCAGCATATCAGGTCATAAAATGTGAATGAGTTAATGCTCCTTTTCTGGGGCCATTGGTAAATTTTATATATTCTTTGCTTATTAGAAACTGTTTCATAATCTCTTAATTGATTTTGGTCAAACTAATTCTTTCAGCAGTTTTAACCATAATTCATTTTAGGAACTAGTAAATTATAATACAGCTATGTTAAAATTTTTATTTAAGACATCAAAAGTACTTATGAGTAGTTTTAAAGAAAAATAATGGCAAAATGTAAACACATTCAAACTTAGGTTGCCATAGTGAAAAAAAGGAAAACAATGTTCCTTCTTCAGGTGAGAATCATGCCAGGGGTGGTCCTGTTCTGAGGCCATTTCTTATAGTTTGAAGAGGGCACAGGTCACAGCTGAGTTTTCCCTAACTTAGTTCTGAAGAAAACTTTAGCAGGTCTCCTGGAAAGTAGATGGTTTTTCTAGTTTGAGGGACTCGCCTATCTAAAATTTCCAAGGAGATCCACAAAGGGAAGCCCATGTACCAGGTTCAGTAGCTTTCTCTGGCCCTCTCCTGTATGAGAATCCTCACAGTATCCCTCCAGAGTGATGTTACTGCCCCAGCCGAAACAAAGCATCTGAGGCTTAGGATTCACTTTTCACATCTTGAGGACTGCTTTTTCTAGGACAAGTGCCCATGAGTTGATAGATACTTGGGTTGTTTCCACATTTTGGTTATTAAAAATAATGCTTCTATAAGCACTCATGCACAAATTTCTGTGTGGACATATGTTTGCATTTCTCTTGGGCATATACCTAGGATTGGAATTGCTGGATCATATGGTAATACTAACCTCTTCCCTTCTGTCTAGAACAGCATTTCACAGCCAAATGATTCCTAGATTAACCACTTGATGTCTACACCACAGACCAAGATATGAGGATAACAGTTATAGTAGGAATAGTATGGTGCCTAGGGCTTGAGCCCAAGGCAGGAAGATATAGCAGAAATGAAAAGGAGCTGTAATTGTAATGGTTGGCATACAGTGTTATCTTGGAATTGGAAAGTTTAGAAGCTTAACTGACTCAACAGGGGGTCAGGGTCCTTACTTTGTAAACATCTTGAGCTTGTGGAAGAGGAAGGTATAAAGATGGTGTTGGTGGGGCAGCCTGCATCCAGTATAAGTGAGACAGGGGCCGGGGAGATGGCTCAGGGGAATAAGTGTTTCCCTGGCAAGCACACGGGCTTCAATTTAATCCCTGTTTCCACAAAAAAAAAAAAAAAAAAAAAAAAGAAAGAAAGAAAGAAAGAAAGAAAGAAAGAAAGAAAGAAAGAAAGAAAGAAAGAAAGAAAGAAAGTGAAAGAAAAGCTCAATATAAGTGAGACACAGAGCTTGCCCTCCCCGTCTTGCTCTTGTTGCTTTTCTGTCTTCTGCCACCTTGAACTGTTGCCCCTCATCATGCCACATGGCCTTGGAGCCAGTTGATTAAGACTGAAACCTCCACAAAATGTGAGCTACATAAACATTTCCTGCCTTAATTGGGGCACTGGGTAGTTTGTCTCAACAATAAGAGAAAGGTACCAAGACACCTAGAAATCTGTAGACATATGGGCGTCTATCCTGACTGTGCCTTTTGCTTCCTGTGTGATCTTGAGGTAAGGTTAAGCCTTAGCTTCTTGAGGCCTTATATTCTTTGACTATAGCATGAGAATACCAACCCTTTCATTATTAGTTTTCCAAATGCCCTGAGGACATGCCCTACATGTTCCAAAGCTACTTCACACTAAATTCCACCTTTCATGCTGAGACTTCCTGACCACCCTGAACCCTCCTTCTGGGTCCACCATTACCATGTGCAAATTACTCCCTGAACTTAGTTCTCTAGGACAAGTGTGAGAAGTACCATCTAGCCACAACCTTATGTATTTATTTGATTAAATACCTTCAAGGGGGATAAGTAAGTGTCCCGACGAAGTTAAGTTGAGGACAATGGGTAAGAGCAGCCTTAAAAGCAGGAAAAACTAACAAAGAATTAGGTCCTCAGGGTCTGGAATGATACAAGCCTTAAAATGAAGCTGGCTTCCTTGTGACAGCTTGAGATGACTGATTTTCCTGGGAAAGGACCTAGGAAGTAATTGTCTCATGCTTCAAGCCTAAGGATAAGGAGATCCAGGACTCTAGGGAAAAGGTGAGTCATAGCTTGCCCATATGATGATGTCACCCAAGCTCAGGAGTCTCAGGCCCCCAAGGCTGAGCCACTGCTTTTCCACAGGTCTCTTTTCTGCATATGTTCCCTCCTGGGTCAACTCACCTTCCTTATCCACTTCTGAATCTCTTCACTTCAGACTACACTGTACTCAGATTATTCTATCTGCATCACAATCTTACCCATCTTGCTCTGATGCTCAAAAGCCTGTAATGGCTCCCTGTTGGAAAAAATGCTAACTGCTTTACTCACTGTTTCTCAGAAGAGCTCAGTTTTTGTAGTCTCTGTTAACAGGGCATATCTTATGATTCTGCCAGGCTTCAAAGAGACAAGTGGAAGCTGAGGATACACCTCAGTGGTAGAATATTCGCTTCGCCCACATCAGCCTCTAGATTCAGAGTCCAGCACCTTCCCTTGAGAAAAGGTACAAGTGCAGCCACACACTTAGCCACTACCTACCTCACTATACCAGCTTGCACTGCAGGACACTGTGTGCTAACCTTCCAGGTTTTTGCCTCTGCTCTCAGTCATGAATACATTTCTTAGGGCAGGAATACCAAGGTCAACTTCTTCCCACTATTCCCCATATTTAGTATCTAACAAAAGCTTTGCCTTATAGGAATGCTTGAGGCTCTTTTTGAAAGACTTCAGAAGGAAGATGAGTCAGATAGCAGCTTAGTTCTACCAAATATGGACATCGGCCTTCAGGGGAGAAAGCGTTGGAAAAGGGGAAGCAGGGCTGTGATTCCCAGGAGTAATAAGGAGTCGCTGTGAGTCTGTGGGTACAAGGGAGTGGAGGGAGGGAAATGTCTGCCCTGTTCAGTTGAACACTGGAGATGCTAGGTCCTTCCTTCCTTCCTTCCTTCCTTCCTTCCTTCCTTCCTTCCTTCCTTCCTTCCTTCCTTCCTTCCTTCCTTCCCTTTCCCTTCCTTCCTCCTTTTCCTTCCTTCTTTTCCTTCCTTCCTTCCTTCCTTCCTTCCTTCCTTCCTTGCTCACTGCAGCTTTCAGCTGAATTGCTGCCCTAAGTTTAGTGGCTTTCTAATATATTTTTCTTTATGCTTTGTAATCCTTCCTCCAAATAAAAACTCTCCTGAAATATGAGTGTGACTAGAATAATTCAGAGCTTCTTGGCGTGCATCAGAGGTGGACCCTAGAATACCCTGAGCTACTACCCACCTTCCTAGACTTTGAACAGTTCACAGACAGATCCAAAAGCTACTGCATTTGAGGCCTCAGGTTAAGTTATACGACTTCCTTCAAGGGATGAGTGATGGGGTTGGCAGGGAGGGGCTGGGCGTGACAGGCCATCATTTTTCCTCCTGTTAAAAATATCCATGGGATAAAAGCAAAATTTGTATTCAGATGCCGGTTAATGACTTTAGGCCAACTGGTACCAATGACAAAGAACAATTTGCACACAGAAGAGTTGTACTCCCTCTGACATTTCTATGTTAGGGGATAACTTTGCTAGGAAGGTCCAGCTTGGAAAACAGATTCTCTGTTGATGAAAACGTAACTCATTGCATAAATATGCTAGAATTTTTACATTAAGAAGGCTGACACATTAAATATTTTTGGTGCAATAACAGTTCTGGTCAAAGTAGATTAAACAAATAAGCAATTAGTTTGGAGACTGGGTATGAATACAGAAGCAGAATTAATTATTTTTCTTGTTTTCCTCTGTTGTGGACATTGGCTTCTTGTTTGTTTTCTCACTGTGCTTTGCTATGAGATGACCCTGACATTTTTTTCATCTTTCTCCCAACCCTGGAGTCACCCGAGGATAGAGGACTACTTTGGGCAGCCGGTTTCATGCTGTTGCAGAATAGTGGCTGAGTTGGTAGGGGGAGCCCAAAGAAGGTGTTAGTGGGAGGGGAAAATGGGGACTTCAGGTCTGTGACTCAACTTTACTCCTCTACACAGGATGCTGTAAGCTCCTCCTTCAAATCCATCTACTGAGTATTTGGGTCCAAGTGAAGATGTGCGTGTGTGCGTGCGTGCGTGCATGTGCGTGTGCGTGTGCGTGTGTGTGTGTGCGTTTGTGCACTGCCCAGGGGTGAAGAGTACTACTTTAAGAATGTGGGCCTATTGCAGAGACCTTCATCTTTCATATTAACTATGAGGTGTGAGCGTGTGTGGGGGTTTCTTTACTGGGATGAACTCCTGATCCTACTAGCTTTCAAAATGTGATTCCAGATCAGCATCACCTAAGAACTGGTAAAAACTACAAGACTATGAGACCCACCCCAGCCTTACTGGGATCAGTACTGGGGCTGGGCTAGGAACTTATTTAATCAGCCCTTCACATAAGTCTGAGACACTTTCAGGTTGGGGAACTGCTAATCTAGAAATCCGAAATGTTAAGCTTTGAGAGGTCAGCTGAGGTCCTTCAGTTTTCTGTCAACTCTTACAATTTACAGATTAGAGTGCTGAGGGAAAGAAAAGAAAAACAACATTCCCAAACCCCAAGGAGGTTAATGGAGAGCCAGAAATAACCCAGCCTCCTCTCCAAGACCAACATGGGCTTTTTCTTCCATCCCCTTCTCTCAGTTACTCAGCAGGCTTGAAGCCCCTAGAGGGCACCCTGTGTGGAGATGGAAGACAAGTGACACACTTGTAAAGGGCCAAAGTCTTCAGGATCCCTTAAGGGTTCAGAGAGTTCAAAGTCTCGATCACCCTCTCCCACCCAAAAGGAGACTGTGTGGAAATCTTTGTCAGGAGGACAAAGCAAGGGGGTCAGTGATCCTTCTAGGTACCTCTGCCTTTTGTGTCCCAACAGGCTGGACTTTCCCCACAGCTCCTCTTCTCTGCTAGGAGAACCAGAAGGTGGTCCAGGAAATAGGCACTGTGGACATGACAGAAAACCTGAGCCTAAGGCCATAGGAGGCTGTGGAGGTGTGTATTGCTGGGAGTGCTGCTCACCAGGAGGTGCATGTCCTGGGCAGGTGGGCCTCAGTGCTGTCATGGCACCTGTTATGGCTTGTGTCTGTCTCCCCCAAAGCCTCGTGCAGTCATGGGGCAGCTTCTAGAGTTTGTGATTACTTCATGATTCAAGGCTGGGATTATGGGTGTGAGCACTTCACCTGCCCTGGGGAGGGCAGCCTGAATACAAGGAAGTGAGAGAGGCCTGGTAGCCACTGCAGCTGCTGCTCCTCCCTTTCTGCCTCTTGCTCTTTGCTCTTTTCTGCTGCCATGAACAACTGCCCTCTGCCATGTACCACTCTGCTGTGGAGCCAGCTGAGGATGGCTCCCCTAACTGTGAGCTAAATAAACCTTTCATTCTTTCATTTTGGATATCATATATTTTGTCCCAGTAACGAGAGAAATGTAACAGAGGCAGCAACTGAAGATAAGACCATCTGGATGGAAGCATCAGATGGGCACACAGCCCTGCAAGCCTCTGCTATTGTGGAATAAGAATGCTGGTGTTTATGGTCTGTTCAATATTTGGTCATGGCAAGCAGTTCACTGGAAACATCAGGGCTGGGGGATTCACAGGAGAGAGAAAAGGACACCCCACAGTGAGCCACATCCCGGAATTGCCTTCAGCTTTCACCCGCGTACATCCAGCAGAGCCCCTTAAAGCTGGAGAACCCATCATCACCACCCTGAAACTCATATCACTGGGCCTGTGGTCACGGTGGCCACCCCTTGCACCAGGCCAGAGCTCCTCTTCCTCATAGCAGCCCACTCATGGCTTCCCCCTGTAATGGCTGCAGGGCTCTCAGTGGCACCACGCCTGCTGAGTTCAGATCTCATTTCCTTGACCTCATCTTTCCCTTTTCACCACTGAGCACACCCTTGCCCCACACTCCCCCTCCAAAATGGACACTTACAAATCTGGATGAGGTATAAAAAGCAAAACCATACCAATATGCTGAGCTGTAAAAGGCTCCAGTCAACAACTCTGGCATTGCCAGCCCTATGGATAATCTACTAATGTTATGGACTACCGAATTATATTGGATTATTTTACTGAATTCACACACCTACAATATTTATATGGCAATGGGATACCATTCTCTGATAAAACGAAACAAAAAAAGGGCATACAAATAAAAGACCATTTTGTATCTGTATATTCAAAACATGATAGACATACAGCTACTTTCTCTTAATTCAATGAATAGAAAGACTTGTTCCAATAGTGTATGTGGACAGTATATCATGTCTGCATCTTGTACTATGAGTAACCACTAAGACAGCAATATGCACTGTATTATTGAAATTGTCCTACTAATCGGTTTTGGAACTGTCTCATTGCTATTTATTTCTCAATAAAATTATTTAAAAAAAAATAAAAAGCTGGAAACTCTTCAGTTTGACCTCCACCTGCACCTCCCACTCAAAGCATTTCTTCCTCAACTACATTAAGGAAAAATAGCTCTCCTCAGGGAATCTTCTGCCTCATGACGTTCTCAGTTGGCAGCAGTTTGTGATTTTGTGCTCAGTGCTCCTCAAGATCAGGGTGTGGGATGTGTACTCCTTGCTCCCCATCTTATCTTTCACACTGCTCCTCACTGTGTCTTGCACCTTTTGCAGAGCCCTCAGGCTGAACCACCCCTTTCTAAGTCTTGTTGTCACTGTGTTCTCTCTCCCATTGTCTCTCCTTCATTAGCTAAAGATTTGGGCTTCTGTCTGGCTTCTTCTCTACCTTGAGTTTTGCCCTCTTGTAGATGATTTCAGGTCCATTTGCATAATTCTGTGGTGATTAAGCTTCACTCTGTCAACCTGATTGGTTTGGGAGTCATGGGAATAGTAAACCACCTTCTGAATGTGCCAGGGTGGGTCATGGAACTGTGACCTTGGGTACTATATAGGGCCCTGGCCTCTTCCCCTTCAGCACTATTCCTCTGCTCTGCTTCCTGGACACCATTAATGAAGCATCTTCACTTTGCCATACCCCTATGCCATGATACTTCTGCCTGGGAGCATCAGATCAGGGGAGGACTCCTCTGAAACCATGTGTCAAATTAATCTTCTCCTTGAAGTGGTGGGTGCCTTGTACTGTGTCTGAAGAGAGGGAAAGCTGACTAACACAAATGCCTTCTCCATTCCTTCATGTCCACAACTCTTCCATGCCCACTCTCATGGCATATTTGCATTTTGAAAATCTCTCCATTTTTACAACCACAAATTTGAGTATTTTGTTTCCTTATGGCAATCTCAGATGAACTCACCACAGTTTTTGTTAGCTTCATGTTGCTGTGGTGGGCTTCCCCTCCATCTAATACATCAGCCACCTTCTCATTCATATCCCTCATTATTCAAGTTAGTTTTTATCTTTTCCATATCATAATTCACAAGACTCATACTTAAGGACAGGGGTTACCTTTGTCTCTCTATAGTATACAACTGTCAAAACCCAACCAAAGATACATCCACAATCTATTCCCTATATGTCTGATCACCAGAAGCCATATACTTCTGAGAAAGTCACATAAGTTGGTTTTTGTAAACATATAATCATCAACTTCAAATGAGCTTTCCATATCTTCCAGAAACCCTGAATTCCTCTGCTTAGTTTTACTACCCATTTTCTCATTGGCACTGTCAGACTGTTTATTCCCCTCCAACTTTCAACCCTAATAGTTTTCTCTTCACTTGTACCAACCAAATTTCATGGAGAAAACAGAAATCCAAATGTCTAACTGCACAAACAGTAGTTTGAAATCATACTCAAAATGTTCATGAGTTGCTATATGCAGAACCAATCCCATCATCTCCAGGTGGTGTCTCTGAAGACTTCTCAAAGCCTCTGGGGCAGCTTCAAGGGACTTGCAAGCCATTCTCTGCTTCTCCTTTGTTGTGAATGCCAGTTCTTGTAAAACCCCTCAAGGAAAGCTACTCATTAGGCCAAATTGTCAGCCACTGCCCAGAGGACATGCAGCCCTGTGAGCACAATTTCCAATGCTCCTTCTGGAAGTGCCAGGCTTACCATAGTTCCTGGGAGCTCTGTCTCTCTGCTGAGCGATGGCCCCTCCAAACAGCACTTCAAAATTGCCCATCTGTGCTTCAGACATCACAACATCCCTCATGTGGAGCCATCTTTCTTGTTTCTCCATCCTTTGTCCTAGGACTCTCACCCTCAACCAGGTCACAGGTGGGAAACAGACATGAGGCAGACCTTGCTAAGCCCCTGTGTCTGCTAGGCCTCCTGCACATCTCCCTCCTTGGAAGTCTCCCTGCTTACATGCAGATCATTGGTTTAGGAGGCAGCTCTAGACTGTGGAGACAATCTAAGGCCAACAGGACATGGTAGCAGAGGATGCAGTAGTAAGGTGCAAAGAGGGAAATAAATGCTCTTAGAGCCCAGGATTCAATTAGCTAAAGTCCTACAGTTTGGCTTTAAAGGAAAGTGATCCCCAAATCTGAGAGATTGACAGAATCTCCCTTGTCCTAGAAAATATTTGTGGTCCAGTGTTGCCTTTATTTACCCAGAACATTTAGTGTGCCTTTTTTCTCTCATCAATTTTCTGAAATTAAACACTTAGCTTGATTACGGTTTTGCTAATTGCTGCATTCAAAAGCCCCTGGTGCTCCTGCCTGTTTAACATGGATAGTGCTGTGAAAATGATAGGCATGGAGCTGGTGTGCAGGTGGACACGACAGCACTGCAATGTCTCCCCTGCTACCCTCAAGCGTGCTTGCTCAAGCAGCTGGGATCCTGGCAGCGGGAAGGCAGGCCAGTCACAACAGAGGGTCCCCAAAAGGGCCATGTTGCAGAGGGGACAGAGCATTCGGGAAGCCCCAAGTCTCACTAATACTTGGGAGAGTACAGTCTGGAGCCATATTTAAAAATGCCTGCTGGAAACACCACAGAGAGGGCTGAAGCTGCACTATTTGCTAAATTAATTTCAGGAAGACTGAGGAATTCATTCCCACATTTATTTAACAGTTGATTCATTCCTGAACAACTTGTTGAATGATTTCTATGTTTCAGGAATACAGCTAGACACTGAGTACAATGACTAATAAGATTGATGGGCTGGGGAGATGGCTCAGTGGAATAAGTGCTTCCCTGGCAAGCACAAGGGCCTGAGTTCAATCCCCGGTTCTGCAAAAAAAAAAAAAAAGTAAAAAAAAAGATTGATGAAAGATATGCTCTTATGGGTGTTCTGATTGGCTCATGAAACTGACTTACTGTGGGGGTGTGGTGTAGGTAGACATCAGGATCTCTCTTTCTTTCTGCCCTTCTGCCAAAGCCACAAGCAAATAATGACTATTTCACAATCCAATTTGTGTTTCCATGGCAACTGAAGGTATAACAACCTATGTGGACTTTGTGTAAAATAAGGAGGGCCCCACAGTTGCCAGCAGCCCCACTGTCATCCCACAAGCCACACACTTGGAGTGCCTGGACAGATGGAACAAAATGAGTCAGTAAGTCCCCAGGTCCTGTCATCCCAGCAGCAATGCAGGGTGGGGCTGTGTGCACCTACTCTCGAGCTGTTAGCATCATCAGCCCCTGCTCAGGACCTGCAAAGGAGGATTCCCACAGCCAAACACTGCATGTCCCAGCAGAAGCTCATATTCGCCCAGGAGTGAATGTGATGAACAATAAACTGTGTCACCCAATGCTGTCACTATGGAGCAATGACCACCAAGAACTGAAAGGCTCTATGGCAACTGTGCATGCTTACCTTCTAATGGCATGTGGGAGCTGGCCCCAAAGTAAGGAATGGTATCAAACGGTTCCTCCAGCCACCTCACTGCAGAGCCCTCCTTTCACTTTGTGGTGGTTTTGGTCCTCTGATCCCGGACTGAGGGAGTAGCCTAGAATGTGAGCTCCTAGAATGTATGGATTTCTATTTGTTTTGTTTGCTGCTATGTCCCTGGTATCTGTACTGAAACCCAGGTCTCAGAAGACACAGAAGGTGTGGATAAACACAATATGCATTTGTTGAGTAGGTAAATACGTTGGGTCCCCTAAGAAGCAGAAACCTCTGAGTCAGCACTTGGAAAGCTGTGATGAAGATTTCATTGAGTGAGTGAGTGAGGGAATGAATGAATGAATGAATGAATGAATGAATGAAAAATGCATTTCTAAAGTTGAAGTGCACAAACATAGAAACTGACCTTCTTTGCATATATTTAGTGTGGTTTAAGTTCCTCTGAGATCAGCATACTAAGCACCTTTCCCTCCTTGTTCCTTTTAGGACGTCAGTTGGTTGGTCTAAATATGCTACCTATGGGCCACCTTACACATTCTGATCATCACAGTCAACGAAACAACTGTATAAAGATGCTTTTCTGTGAGCTAGGACATGTGAAAATATGGTCCAAGGTATTCTGTGCCTAGCACTGTACTACTCCATTGTCCTGAAGCTGGTGGCAGGTGAGGAAACTGCGTTCTCTTCAGAGCTCTGTGGCAGAAAGCACCAATGAGGCCAAGGGAGGAAACCACAATCTTGGCCACAACAGGGCCACTTACTGGTGGCCTTGTCTCCACAGACCGCACACTTTTTTGTGTGCAAATGGTCAGGGAGTTCCCGAAGCCTTATGGAATTGCCTTCCCAATACCAGGGTTTAGAAAACAATAAAATAACTTTCCTAGAATTATGGATGAGAAGAAAGCAATGAAATAAAATTGAATTCAGAATAGTGAAAATTTCATTTACTTAAGTTTTTAAAGTTTTTTAAAATTCACTTTAATGAAAGTTTTCTTGAAATTCATTCCAGTCTTTTTCAAGTTCTGACTCAATCTTTTCTCTACTCTGAAGCAAATCTGCACGCTAATTTCCAATGAGACCAGCCTTTAAAAATGAACTGGTTCCAGCATATGGGATCTTCACACTCTACATTTTTACAGGCAGCATGTAACATTGTTTTAATATTTAATTTTGAGATTTACATAATATCTTTCCACCAAAGAACTCAATATATTGCAATATCATAAATTTCTTTTCATATTCAAATATTATTCTTTATGCATGCAAATATTATATTTAACCAAGGAATAATGCAAATTAGGTGAAGAATTCAGAGGAATTGATGGCCTAGGTAATTCTTTCATAGGGAAAGTAGTGTTTCTGAGTGACTGTAATTGTCTCAGAACTTCAAAAATACCTTAAAAATGGACAAACTGAGGGGCTTGAGACTTAACAGAAGCAGCAGAATTTTTTAAACAGTGCTAAGTAATGGATTGCGTCTGTGTTGTGGGCATAACGAGCAGCACGCTACATGTGCAGCAGGCCATACATGGACTGTGTGTAACATAAATGTCTGATATAAATCATGCTGATGGAATCATGTGAGTTAAAGGAAAGATTCTGTTTCTCCAACACAC
The DNA here is from genome assembly GCA_004027165.1 of Ctenomys sociabilis. NCBI lineage: Eukaryota > Metazoa > Chordata > Mammalia > Rodentia > Ctenomyidae > Ctenomys > Ctenomys sociabilis. The sequence goes on along the minus strand of PVKA01009601.1, from coordinate 51,805 downwards.
AATGAAAAGAGACAGAAGGCTCCTTTGGGCCACTGGATCATCCTGAGCCAGGTATGCTGGTCCAGAGTTCCTCTTCATCTTTAGTTCACTGCGATGCAAACTGTGCCACTCTCCTCTCCTGCGCCTGCTCCTCTCAGCAGAGAATGGGGAAACAGGTATCTGGTACACATCTGATATGGATAACATCAATCCCAAACAAAGGCTGAGAAGCCATGAAAGAGCTTCAGGAGAAAAATTTCAGCAAATTGCTCTGTGGATCAGGACATATTCTCAGAAATGATGCTAATCTTCAAGTCCACAGGTTGGTGATTTCCACAGCTATCTCATTTGTTTATGATGAACAGTACTAGAAAGCATGTACGATGTTTCACATTCTATAGGCAAAAAATGAATGGCTCTTGGCAGATAAATGAATTTGCAGGAATCGTATGAGAAGCAGAGAGGGAAACCAAGTCCATGACTCCTCCCCCTACAACTGCATGTCTGCCACCATGAGCTGCAGAGGTAAAGAAAATATGATAGGGTAGAAGGAGATTGAAACACCAGCCTGCTCATCATTAAGGATTCAGTCAATCAAATTAGCCCTCAGAATTAGAGGTTGTAAACCATAGCAACAGGCCAAATCCAGAACTGGATTTGTTTGGCTCCTAAATGGCTTAAAATTTTCTAATGAGTTGTAAACATTTTAAATCTGGATTTTCAGCTTATAAAATCAGACAGTGATGGGTATAGTGATATTTGTTGGGGGCTGAGCAGTGGCTGAGCCTGTGTTCTTTAGTTCTCTGCAGCCCCTACTGCCTGGCCTCAGAGGTCTTTGAGTTTATTCTCTTTGGCTTAGATAGTCCTAAATCACATATGTGCTGGTCTCCGCCCCTGAATACATGCCAAGACTTTCTCTGAGGTCTTCTTCCCCAACTTTGGTATCCTGAGTCTCCCCAGCAGGAAAGAGAAGTGAAGTTTGTCATTCATTTAATTGTCTCTGATACGCAGATGATCCAACATGGGGTATGAATCTGGGGCTGGGTGCCAGAGAGTGACTGTTGGGGCTAGTGTTGATAATAGTGTCTCTGCAGATCACTTGGCCACTGCAATAGATAGTTTCACCTAATTTGGTCTATTTTAAACTCATCGCATCTGTATTCAGAGCAAGGATGTATCCCTGAAGGCCTCACATAAATGTGAGCTTGCATAATTCATGACCAACCTTGACCAAAGATGATGGACATTTTTTTGACAGTTAAAAGTGGTTCAGCTATGTGGCAATAGCTCAGAGAGAGCTTATAACATACACAGCCCACTATAATATGGGTTTTGATCAGTCTGAGTATAAAATGGCCACAAAACCAAATGAGAAGCTCAGAATTATCATTTGCTGACTTCAAGAAGCCGGGAAAATTTTCTTAGCTCTCTAACCCCAGTTTCCTCATCTGACCCACCACATCTCTGTATGTGACTTGCTAGAGTTTGGTACATTGCTGTCTTGGAAATGTAAACTCTCTGCCACTGCCTGTGGACTAGAAAAAATCCATTTCTGATACTGTCTTGAGTGGTGTAATGTTTTTGAGTATTATGACTACACAGAGGATCAGTGCTGTTGCAGAAGATGGAGATTTGTGAATCTCAGGATTCAATAGATCCTATAGTCTTCCCCCAGTCAAGTTCCCCTCTGAATGAAGAACTACGCTCTGTGTGTCCAGTAACTCATCAAATGATTAGATAATCTCTAAAAATTATTCTTTGCTCATAACTCTTGGAGTTCAGAAAAGTCTGTTATCAGGGACTATGAAACATAGATCAAAGAGGGAATATCCACTTTTAGAACAGAATCTGGGGAGGAAGAATCAAGAGAGGTAGTAGCCAAGCCAGGCATGCTTGGAACATGCTTGTAATCCTAGTACTCAGAAGGCTGAGGTGCTAGGATTGCTAAGAGTTGAAAGCCAACCTGGACTACACTGTGAGCTGAAGGCCAGACTAAACTACATAGTGAGACCTTGCCTCAAACAAGAAAAACAGAGATAATATCCTGCTGATGCACCTCTAATCTTTGGTTCTCCAAACTCCCTTATTCTAGATTCTCTAAATCCCTTTAAACTTTTGCTTCCTTATCTCAAAAGTGGAGATCAAGAATGTTCATTACTGAGAAGTTACAAAGATTAAAATGCATCCATGTATCATAAAATTCTTTGCAGACACCAAAGAAGCACACATGAGGTGTCAACCATAGTTATTGCTCATCTGTTCTTAAACCAGGACCTACTCATTGCTGCCCACTGCCAGGCCATGAGGCCAGGAGAGGAAGGCCCACCTGTGCCTCACCTAGAGTGGACAGTGGACAAATTCAAGGGTCCTTGGAAGGCATTAAACAAGTCATGGCCTGTAGGTAACATCTGTGTAGGTCACATAACTTAATGAAGTGACACATCCAATTCTCATGATACCTAGTATTTATCTCTTCTATCTCTGGTAAAAGGCATAACTTACATTATGTTTCTAGATTGTTCTTTAGCATTACAAGTTCAATGTTTATTTTGATGGCTTATGCCTTTTAAAACATATATCTGGGGACTGGGGAGATAACTCAGAATAAGTGCTTTCCTGGAAAGTTCAATCCCCAGTTCCACAAAAAAAAAAAAAGCAAACAAATAGGCTAAAGACAATTTGAATTTATGAATCTGCATTCACCAGCCTAGTATGATATCACCATGTTCCTCTGACCACTGTAGCACAACGATTAAGAACTACTAAACAACTTAGTATTTGTTTTATAATAACTATGCACCAACAAGAAACAATTGCATCCTTTTCTCACTGATTGTAAATTTTCTGACACCAAAATTCCAGAATTACTAAAGAGGTATCATAGGTTGAAAAATGATAATGAAGGGTGGGAGTACAAAATTAGGGAAGATTAAAAATAAAGGGCTTACTAGAGGGAGAACAAAGGGCCCGAGAAGTGGGCTTTGTGGAGGAACAAATAGATGAGGGTAAAAATAAATATTTAGAATGTTGATAGTGCAGAACCCCTTGCAAAAGCCCTAGTTTCTTATCTCCATTGCAGCCTGGGAAGGTGCAGATGGAAAGACAAGCAGATGGGCAGGTTCGGGAATAGCAGAGTAAGAGAGATGAGGGGAAGAAATAAAAGCAAACTGATATAAGTGGCAGGTTTATTCTCACATGCGTAGAGAGAGGGGGGAAAGACAGCCAAGCCTGGAGTAACATGACAGCCTGGCAAGATTGTTATTCCCAGAAGCTGGGACACTAAAATATTTCAGCCAGTTTTCTGCCTTAAATTCTGTAAGGGAAATACTGCTAACAAAGGCTGCCCACATTACATGTTCAGCTGGATGCAGAAATTACCATTCCCTTTTCTTTGAGGTACACAGACTGTCATAACCTTTGTCTCCATGGTGCTGGAGCTGTGGTCACCAGCTGGAGACTTCTGCACGTTCATCTTTTTTATTTTCTCACTACACATGTATGCATGTGACTATGTGCACACATAAAAACACATCACGAGCACACATGCACGTGCGTGCATGCACACACACACACACACACACACACACACAGAGCAGTAACTCAACCATCTGGACAGCCATGCTCTCCTACAACACCTATTTTTCTTCTCAGTTCTGACAGCTTGAACCTAAGAATCATCTGCCATCAAAGATGCCTGGAATTAAAAGAGGCTGAGTGTGCTTTGAATGGGGAGATAAAGAGAAGAAAAGGATAGAGTATGAAAGAAGAGTTCAAGAAGGGGGAGATTCACAGAGGGAGCGAGAGGGTTGGCTCCTGTTGGTCCACTAATCACCTGTCTTTCTAGAATTTGTGGATTAGGAAAATCTGTAATTCCAAATAAGATGATGGCCCACTGCCTATGACCCCCTCGCCCGTAGATGTGATGTGTACTTCGTTCTTCAAGCCCACACAGTCACGCAGAGGAGAGACTGCTCTTTTCTATCTCCCTTGGTATTTACTGTAGATTTGCACAATGCTTAGAACATACAACCTTGCAGACCTGTAGTTTGTGTTCATGTTCTATAAATTCTTCAGTTAATGAATTTCATGGGAGGAACCATGACGAAAGTGGCTCAAGCACCACTAGATCTCTCACAGTATCTAATCCATGGCATGGCACAGAGACAATGCTAAATAACTGTCTCTTAATAGTGAATGAGTAAATAAATGAGTGAGTTAGTGCATAATGTACTAGCTAAATGGATATAAAAGGAAATGGATTGTTGTCGGAGGTGTGAAAAGCAATAAAGAGAAAAGATCCAGAAGTAAGAAATACAGAAATAAGGGGAAGAAAGTATGTTCTGTGCTGCCACAGGGATACACTGGCTATGGGGAGTGATCTGCTGGCACCTGTCTGGGACCTCTAGGCCACAACCGCATTTATCTGAACAAGCTGGAGAGAAGATTGTACTCTTGAATAAAGGATGTTTAATTGAAAAATAATCCATGAATTAATATTCACCTTGATAAGATTTCTGGGAAGTTCCATTCATTGATTTTTCCTATCCTCAAGGTCTTTCAATGCTTGCGCTCACTTCATTCATCTATCTATACACACATCTGTCCATCCATGTGTTTATCATCTACCCACACATTTATCCATTCACTTATCCACCTACCTTTCTGTCTGTCGATCTCTTTATCTGTCTTTTTTAAAGAAAAAATTAATTTGTTTTAAATCTTTTATTTGTTTATTTGATGTAGAGTCTCACTATACAGCTTTGACTCATAGTGATCCTCCTGTCTCAACCTCCCCAGAGCTGGGATCATAGGCATGCACCACCATGCCCGGTTTCAGTGGCAGGCACAGCACGCCTGGGTTCTGGGGTCAGCATGGCATGTGGTACCAGGGACCAAACTTGAGTCCTTGAGATTGATAGGCAAGCACTTAGACTGCTGAGCTGTCTCCCCAGCCCTATATTCATCTTTCCAAAAGTATTTAGTGAGTTCTATCTAAAGCAGTTGGAGTCCTACTCTACCTTACATTTATATCTTTGCATTTATTCTTGTTATTTATAATCTCCTAGACTCCAGTTCACTCTATGCCAGGCATGGTGACACATGCTTGTTAACCTAGCACTTAAGAGGCTGAGGCAGGAGGATTGCAAGCTTGAGGCCAACCTGGACTACATAGCAAATTCAAGGCAAACAGGTTATCTAGTGAGACTGTCTCAAATAAATAAACAAGCAAATAAACAGGCATTAAAGGTAAAACACTACAGCCACTTCTTCCAAGGCCACAAATGCCCATCAGTGACAATAGGAGGCCTGAAGGCAGCCTGGAAGGATGGGTGTGCTTGCATCTCTGTCCCAGCAGAGAGAAGGAGTTAAGAGGCTACTGTACAGTCAGAATAGGAGCACAGATATCTCCAGACTTACCAGCTTGGTTCGTGGTGATGTTGACAGAGACGTGCTGTGGAGGGAAGGGGCTCTTGCTAGAGACACCATTGATGGCCTGGATATCAAAGGTGTAAGGGGTGTGAGCCCACAGGCTGCTGATGGAGACACGGCACTCAGTGAGGCCCAGCTGTCTGGGCACAAACTCCACATTGTCATCACAGCGGGAGCAGCTCCGGCGGTCCGACCTGCACTTTTTGCAGATGATGTTGTAGGTCACATCGTCCCGTCCACCAGTTTCCCTTGGTGGATGCCACTCCAGAATGATGGATGTCTCATTGACAATAGAGATGACATTGCGGGGACCTGATGGGACACCTGCAGGGGGACAAAGAAGGCTACCTTGAGGCTGGGCTGAAGCTTTTCACCCAGCACCTCTCTGGTCTGCCAAGGGACCCACCGCATCCCACGCACTCACCCCCTTCTTCTCCAGCCCCAGGTCTCCATGGCCCAATCAATTCTCTGTGAGCAAGTGGTAGACAGAGCTGACCACCTGTCCCCAAGTCCCATCGAAGTTTTTTATTCTTTAGATCATATTTTGTGCTTTAGGAGAAAAGTTCAGGGATATGGGTACCAGTTTCATTCTCAGAAGCAAACCACATCTTCCAGCCAAAATAAAGGCTAACAAAATGTGCACATATTGGACTCTTATTGAGTGCCTTCTCTTCTCTTAATTGGAGTGAAAATCAATGATACAGGGACATGAGTGACCCTTCCAAAGCCCTAGGAGATGTTGGAATCTGTGTGGCATATGTATGGTGGCAAAGGATCTTCTAGAACAGGCTTCTTGGGTCCTGGATAGATATTCATATTGCATAAGTTCTGGTGTACAAAGACAAGGCACATTTTTTCAGTAGAAAGCCACCAGTTTTGGCCCCATGACATAAGGGCATAGGAGCATGTTCAGCACACACTGCTGGTGCTTGACATGTATTACTTCATTTGTTCCCTCAAGAAACTATCAGAAAGATACAAAAATTATCTCAACTAAGTATGAAAACTAAGTCTTACAGAGGAGACTGGTTGTAGATTGTGGGGCCTATAAGACCTAAAGCCAGGGCGGAAGTCCACACCTGCCTGACTCAAAGCATATAGTCTCAACCACAGTCCAACACTGACTAGACTCTGTCTCCTGTAAACCAATTAGGCTCACTGAATTCAAGGCTCTTCTCTCAGATCTGCTGATTTATGCCTGCTTCCACTCCAACAGAAGTGGAAATGCCTATATGCAAAATTCCAGACAGCCTAGTACTCTGAGCACAAAATGTTGGGGAATTAACAGTTACTGGGCTGGGCATTTAAAGATTAAGTTGGAGGACTTTCTGCTTAAGCACTGAAGAGATCATAGCCTCAGGCTTTCAAACATGAGCCTTGCATATCCTCAATGTCTAGGATGGAAATGAATCTTGCCCAGAAGCTCCCCCCCGCCACCTTCTGAGTGCTGGGTTCACTGGTGCAGCTGCTTGGGTAGTAATGCATTCAGAATTCACACATGTGACTATCGCCATCTGAACGAAGACATGTGTAAAGTGGTTCATGCTGGAGATAGGAATCAAATGCCAACACACAGAATGAAGGAATAACAACAAGGTCGGGGGGCACCAGGGGAAAATTCTGTGTTGAATCAGTCAACGGCAAGCAGCTAGAGCAGAAAGCAAATATTAAATTGGATTCTATTAAAATGTGAAAGAAAATCAGTACTGTACTATAGAAAGCCCATTAGGCCCAAGCAAAGGCGCAGCACTGTTGCTTGCTTGTGACAAGGTAGAATTTATGGAGCATTTCCATGGAAGTCTTGCAAACATTGCTTAAGAATTCCCAATCCTGCTGCTCAAGGATGAACAACCATGTCTCTCTGATTCAGTTCACAACTTGCAGCAGGAGAACTGTCAGTACCATTACAGGTGGGCTTTTCCTGGATCAGGTGAGACTTGACTCACACAATTCATTGGCATCCATATAGGTCAGTATCTGTCTTGGACACTGCTGTTTGCTTCAGACTGAAGATACCATGAACAGGAGTTTGCATGACCAACACCAGGGTTGCTTGCTGCCATGCTTTTAAAACAAATAGTCCAGCCACACCCACACTCTCACCCTCAAATAAGTACTTTCACTGAGCACTTGCTCTAGGTAGGGTCCTTAAACACCATTATCCTGTTGCATCCTCAGCCCATCCTCAGGCTGCCTTTTGGAAAGCATCATCAGGGAGCAGGACACAGAAAGTTACCGGCCTTCTCTTCCTTCCATCCTTTGGAGACCTTTCTCTTTTAATGATCCTCTCTCTCCTTGGAGTTGCAGCCTCATCCTCTCCCAGACTGTAGCTTCTCAATGTAAACTTGCATAGTTTACCACTTTCAAACCCAAAGACCATCATATTTCTTCTTTACTCTTCAGCCAAGCTCTTCCAATTAAATCTATACTTCGTGTCTCCTCTCTCAGCCAGCTGCAGCCCAGTACTTCCCTGCTCTTCTTCTAGGACCACCTTCCCCTTCAGACTTCTACCCCAATTCATTCCTCACATTCCTTGGCACCCCGTGTAGTCACTAGCCAGTGACATCTGTATCCCCTGACTCAGGGACCAGTACCACAACCTGTTCACTCCATCTCCATTTCCTCACATATTTCTTTTCCTCTATCTTCCCTCAGCCTCCAAATTCCAGACCTCATAAATGTTCCCATACAAATGCCATAGCCTTATAGTTTTTATCAAGCATCTTTTTGGCATCACTGTAATCTACTTCTGCAAAAGCAGGAGCACTAAAACACATATGGATTCACAACATTCCTCTGCCAAAAGTCCTTTACCTTCCAATTACCTGAAGTGCTCATCTTCTTTCTGTCACTCACGTCCTCTGTGGCTGGGCTGCTGTTGATCTCATCTCAGGCTCATGATCCCCCTCCCCTGCCCATAGCATGGCTAACAGGAAAGTTCATGAAATTTCCTGAATGCTCTAAACTCTCTTCCTACCCCTAGGCCTCTGTACGGTGTCCTTCCCTCCATCTGGAGTTTTTTTCCTCTCCTTTTTTAATCTAACAAACTCCTGCTCACCCTTAAAGATACAACATCTATTCTACTAGTAGTTTTCCTTAATGTGAAGCAGGCATGTACTCCATTTCTTTAAACCCATTTCCAGAGGCCTAACTAAAATCTATCATTTCATTATGAGGGTCTCCCCCTCTGCATACTCCTGGGTGGCAGAAGCAGATTCTAGCTTGTCTCTGTGATTCCAAACCCAAGTAGCAGTTTATTGTCACAAGCTTTATCAACCTAGTTTCCTGCTTTTGTTCAGTGCACATGGCTGAAGGTTCCTTGTGTGTACCCTGCACCAGCATGAGACAAGATGCCTGCTGTGGGTACAAGGGAAGACCTCAGAGAGGCCTAATAGTGGCTTCAGAGAAGACTCACTGTTTGGGATCCTGAGTGGAAGAAGCTTGGTGAAGGCTGGAGATGTAGCTCAGTGGTACAGAACATTCCTGGAAAGTGTGAGGCCCTGAGTTTGATACTCGTTACCAAAACAGAACAAAACGAACAACAAATGTGTGTGTGTGTGTGTGTGTGTGTGTGTAATCAAAACTTGGTAAAGCAGCAAATAAAGAGCTGGTTTGGAGTGTCCTACCCTGAGCCTCATCTGTAGCATCAGGGTGGACCCACCACGGTCAGGCTACTCTATGCCTGTTCTTTTGCTCCCAGCTGCTCAGCAAGAAAAGCAACAGACTTTCTAGGAGAATGTTTTCTCAAGTTTATTCGGAAACAGCTTTTACATGAAGCCATCGCTCACTAGGCCTTTCCCATTCCTGTGTGCTTTTCAGAGTTATTGTGTCTGTGGGACACAAAGTGGGACAGGATGCAGTGGTGGTTGAGTCCAGAGGAGAATGAATTTTATCCTCTCCCTCTGAGAAGCTGGAGCAGTCACTAAGAGCCTTTCCCACAGAGTGGATTCAGGGAGCCAGGAGAGCCCCGCATGAGTGTCCTTCCTTATCTCTTCACAGGCCAGGCTGTGCCCTGCTCATCTTGCAGAGCGGGTGCCACCCACTTTTGTGGAGGTGACCTGAGTCTGAAAAAACTAAGTCTCACTTATTGCCAGGCATTTATTCACTGCTTCAACAAATGCGCTGCAGGTACTTTGGAGGCAGTGAAAAATTGATTGGCAAATTTTCATTCTCATGGAGTTTATGTTTCTGTGTGGTGAGAGAACACAGACAGGATGGAAGGAAACACAGAGGTAAATGGGATGATTTCAGCTAAGAATATGTACTATGAAATAAAACAGACCCAGAGTTCAAATGGCCTCCTCAGGATGCCAAGGCCTGTTCCTTATTTCTACAAGGTCTGATCTGGTCCTGGTTGGCTGGAGATCATTTCTGGGTGGTTAAAAGAAGACCAACACTGGTTCTCTGTGTTCTAAATTCATATTAGATGGGCACTCTCCTGAAGGCAGGTTGTTCACCGCTTAATTTGAATGAAGCTCTTGACCAGAGCAAGTTGCCCTCATGCATAAACTCCCTAGAAGAAAGCACTAGTGGTACCTTCTCCTTATCTAGGCATTGGCTGCTGGGTTTGAGTTATATTTTGAGGGAATGTTCATCCAGAATGTGTGCCCTCAGTAACATTCCCAAGAAGTAAAGAAAGGGTAGAAGAAAATCTGCCACTTCTATCAAAAAAAAAGCTCAGTGACTGCTGCAGCAGGGCTCAGCTTCATGGCCTCCTTATCTAAGCTCCCTGCTCTTGTGTCTGCCTCTTCATTTTTCTTAATTACACACAGACAAGCTTTTTGAAGCTCTCCGATCTGTTGCCATGGTTACTACTGATGAACACATCCTGTTAAAAAGACTAGGGAAATTCCATCCTTTTAAAGGATGGGAAAAGTGTTGAGCTGTGATTTTTCTATTTGGATGAGAAGGGGGCATGGTGGTCCTCAGTCATGAAGATGCACCTCCAGTGTCTTCCAACATGTACCTAAGAGCTTGGTTCAGCCTGTGTGGAGTCTGCTTATCACTAGGACTTCAAAGAATTTTTTAAAAAAGGTCTTTACAGAGCCACAGGATCACACACAGTGTTGTCATCTTGAGATAAAATCTTCCTCCTTTCTAATGTGGTTTGGACCAGATAAATTTCTTTAAAGAATGAAGACAGAGGATGAGTGACTGAGAGAGGGTGAGTGTATTTGTAGGCATTAAGTTGTAAATAAGAGAGTTTTTGAGCAATCTAAGGGAAAATCTCCTGAAGAGAAGTAAGCCCCCAAAACCAACTTATTTCTCAGGATTATTTATTAGACAAAATTCCTGTTCTCAGAATTTCAAACTAAGTTCCAGCCTGGTGCAAGGTGCCAAGTGGGCAGTTAAGTGAATTGCTGCACCCTGGCCTGCATCCTTAGAACCTCCCTGTGGGAGGTGAGGATGGCAGCTATGGTGGGACAGGAGCTGTGCTCTGCTGCAGCAGGCCAGTAATGGGGCCTTCCCTATTCTGTGCGTGACTCCTGGGGACTCTGTTGAGAGCATCTAAAACGTTGCTAGGGAAGTCAGCATGTGCATAAAACCATGCATGGTTTTTCAGATTGAGTAGGTTAACTGTCCCTTGAAGTCAAGGAAACTTCTACATTTTCACAGCAAACAAGTTGACCAAATTTTAAAAAGTCAACTTCTCAGACTGAAATTCCTCACCCAAAAATGGTACTTCTGAAAGTTTAATGAGATAATAGGCCCATAGCTGTGGCTGGTACACAAAAGAATTAAGTAACATCAGCTGTTATTATTAATGCTATTAGAATTATTATTATTGAATCACCTAGAGCTGTGGCCCACTCATTTAATTAAGAGTAATCTAATCTAGCTCCTCTTTCCACGAGCACAGACCTTGCATCTAAAGCCATGCTGAGCACTCTAAAAGCCATGAAGATATGGCCATTATGTCAGGATGCAAGAAACCATTCATATGAAGTATTGGGAGTTGTGAGCATATATAGCTAAGATCAAAGTGAATTATACAAACACAAAATGTTGCAGATGTTTGGGATAGGGCAAGACTCACGCATGTCAATATCTTCAGGGATGATGTATGGGAATCTTGTCCTCAACACTGGCACTGTCCTTGAGGTGAAACACTCTGTCCTAGTTTGTGGTCTTCAGGATGTTAAGCTCCAGGAAGCACACCCAAGGAGCGGTTAAATCCTTCCTTATAAGTATAGAGCTGTTCATTCAGGTTGAGTCCAGCACTTACTACTTCCTAGGCTTGTAACTGCAATGTGTACCTGTGCCTCTGCTGGTTGGCCTCCTGAGATGTGGTCTGACACTTTCACATAGTATCTGAGCTCCACTGTCCTCTCTGAGCTATAGGCAAGGCAATCTCTTGTGGGTTTCTGTAGCAACTTGTGCCCTCTGTACTGTCCCCCTTTGAGAAATGGTTGAGATAATGTCTGCGAATGAACCAGAATTGATATTTAATATTTAAGACTTTGGCATATTGTCACTATAAAATGCAAAATATGTAATATTCTCATGTCTAAGAAAAGCCAGAGTCTTTGTCATTTTCTGTTGCAGGATCATCCATATCCAGTATCCATAACATAAAGGAGGAGAGGTTCATTTGAACTCACAGTTGAAGTCTGTGGCCAGCTGGTTCCAAAGTAGAAACATGATGGAGAAAAGCATGATGGGAACAATGTTGCTCAACTCACATTGAACTGAGAATAGGGAAGAGCTGGAGATAGAGATATACCTGCTAAATTCATGTCCATAGTATGACAAAACTCTTCCAACGAGCTCTCAACAGCTAGGAACTCACCAATAGGTCTGTCCATGGTGTATATAACATTCCAATCATCCAGCACTTTCCCAAAGTTCCATCTCTGGTCTCATGCAAATCTGAAGTGGGAATTCTAGATCTAAACCATAACAGTCAAGATTGCAATTTGAAAAGGTAACTGGCTCCAATCTTCAACACTGGCTGAAAGTTAAAGGATCATAGAGAGAAAGATCAAAAGAACAATATTAGGGGTGATGGGGGTGCACAGTGTGCTTGGGAACCTGTAAGTGGTGTGGCAAGTTATTGGTCCACTAAGTGAAGGTTCTGCCAGAGTGTCGCATTCCCCATTTCTCAGTGTGACATGGCTACTTCTAGGAGCTGTGTTGAGATGTCTCAGTGACTGGATTGCTTCATCAGAAAGTTGGAAAAGTCTTTGCAATTTTTAAGAAAATCAAGAAGATTTTAAAAAAATAATGATAGATATATAAATGGGAGGCATGGTGGTTTGAGGAGGTATTCTGACAGTGCAAACTATGTGGAAGACCAAGTCAGGCTAGCTGTTATAGCTCTTCCCTAAATATAACTTGCACGGTGATGTACAGGGTAATGTAAGCCAGAAAAGGATAAGTTTGTTACTGCTGCAGAGGTAGCTGAGTTATCAAGGAAGCATGAATTTAGCTTTATGTTTATTTGTATTTTCTTCTTCAGTAAGTGGTTGCTTCAAACCAGACCCAAACAAAGCCAAATCTTTCTTTATTCTTTCTAGATCGGATATTCCCCCAGCCTAAGTTCCACTCTCTTTATCAGCCTGTCTCTTTCCAAACATGATGTCAGTTCCTCTTTCATCATTATCTCACCAAGTGCACATTTCTCAAAGACAAGTCAGACAAGAATGACCAGCATCTCAAGAATGGGAGCCTTATGTGGGGCCAAGTTGTTTCAGGACCTTGGAGAGGGACATGGTCCCTGTACTCCACTTTTTTCAGGGATGTTTCCTTGCTGGCCATAGGGGGAGCTTGAGACTGTCAGGCAACATCATAACACCACAATATCAGGAGTCAGTGGCAGAAGAGGTGGTCAGGTTTTGTCACCAGGAGAAGTACACTTCAGGCCATATTGAGAAACTGGGAAAAAGTTATCAGAGATCTGCTGGAAAGTAGTGATATCAAAATGGACATCTGGATGAATCATCTAGAGTATATCAAAAACATCCTCTTTACAACAGTGGAAACTCAACAGTCACAGGGTCTTTGGGGAAAAAAAAAGACAGACTAAGGATTGTCTACAACTTGTGAGTGATGAGCATATAGGAATTATTGTTTTGCTCACCACGGTATAGGTAGTGTTTAATATTAGGGGGTATCTCCTTCAGAGATGATTCTTTTGAAAGCTCAGGTGACCTTTGATGTTGGTCTCCCCAAAGTGTGGCACATCCTCCTGGGATAAAAAGCAGAGGACATTAAAACCTAGAAAACATTATGTTGGTTCACTCTTCCTAATGACAATATGAACACAATCATTCTAGGAAATTTTATACTACCTCTGGAGTCTACTTAAGATGAACCCCAGGAGGAACTCACTAGAAATTGGAAGAAACTGTACAGATTCAATTAGACATGAGTCACATAATCCCAGATTTTGACATTACCTTTCCAAGCTTCAGCATATCGAGTGATAAAATTGGGGTGGAAATTATCATTTAAAAACAATACTACCCATGAGTAGTATAAATAAAAAGTTAAAACACTACTCATTAGGGGCTGGTAATTTTATTCCTTATAACATCATAAATAATCCAAATACAATGGCACAAGCAAAGTCCCTGCTCTCACAGACTAAGGATTTCTACAACTTGTGAGTGATGCGGAATTATTGTTTTGCCCACCACGGCATAGGACCCTGCCTGAAACTCCCTGGAGAAGTCAGATAATGTTTCACTAGGAAGATACATATATATAACAATAAGGCTTTGATGACAAATGCAGCTGGAGTAGAAACAGCATGCCCAGGTGCTAATGAAGTCCTTTTGAAGAAGAGGCCATGTGGACAGAGACCCAAAAGTGGTGAGTCAGAAATTGGGGCAATATCTAGAGTGAGTGTTCATCAGAACAAAGGGCCAGGAAGTGCAAAGACCCTGACATAGGGCAGTAATTGGATCATTAGGAAAATCAAGGGGACAGAAAGGCTGGGGTGGGGGAGGGGAAGGAAGGGAGAGGGAATAAGAGAGGAGGGGGAAAGAGGTAGGAGGTGGGGAGAACAGGATGGGGAAATAATAGATTAGAAAGGCAGTGGAGACAGATTATGTAGATAGTGGCACTGCATGCAGGAATTTTACTGTCACAGATATTCTAAGGAAGACTCTGAACAGAAGAATGATATGCTCAGACATTTTCAGTATTGCTCTAGCTGCCTTGTGAGGACAGAATGTATGAGGATAAAAGTGGAAGAAAGCAGACCAATTGGGAGGCATGGCAGTTATCCAGGCAAGAGACAATGGTGGCTTGTATCAGAGTAGATGTGGAGGGGATGAGAATAGTCAGATTCTAACTATTTTTTAACATCTCTGAACGTAACAGTCTTTTGCTGACATTATGCCACTAGTTTCTCTCCACAGGCTTCAGCTCCTCATTTTAAATGCTGATAAAACTAAGGATCAAAGAGGCCAAATGGCTTGTCTCTGACCACAGAGGAGTTGTTAGGCAGATGGGTGTGACAACAGGCACCAATACCCTTGCCTTGTAGTGGGCTAAACCTTGCTAGGTGACTAGGAGGACTCTCACCCACTGGCTTCCCATGGACATGGTCCTGACCAGGTGCCAACACACAATTGACCAGCACTGAGTCCTTTCCCTAGAACAGCTTTCTACAAGAAGCACATGAAAGAACAAAGTGATAGGTTGGTTTCCATTTCAGTTGAGTTCCACATGGTATTTTGAATTTTCTTTTATATGCCCAGAACTATTTTAGGCAATACTGTGCATTGCCTTTCCCAGTATCTTGGGAGGTAAGAAGTACTATCCTCAGTTTACATATAAGGAAACAGAAATAATTGTAGGGAAAGCCCTGGGGCTGGTGATAGGTGGAATGAAGATGTGAATGCTGCCCAGGCTTCTAAGGCAGGAAGGCACAGAGGTGACATGTGAGCAGCCAGGTGCCAGGGGCAGGTGGCTTGCAAAAAGGTGGAAAGCAGCTGCTCCTGAGCCGTCTCTGTACCTTCCCTGAGAAGCAGAAAGCTGTGGCTCCACCACAGGGCTGAGCAAGTCTGTGCGTGTTGCTCATTAGGGTCTTAGAAACACTGGGCCCTACTCAGGCAATTCTCCTAATCATAACAGTTAATAAGAAGAAGAAATTATTAGTCAAAACAAGGAGGAACTCTGATGAGAGGGACTTGGGGAGCCTCGTGTTATACATTTCACCAAATACCAATGTTTATAGAAAGTATGTCTTGTATCTCCCTCAGTGGAGCTAACTAGAAGAAAGGGACTGGATTTCATGTTCTGGGAAAAGAAAGAGATTCTTTTTGGCCTGAGCTGTAGCTGGAGTGCTCAGGCTTCCTGGGGGCTGGGAAGTTGTTCAAGAATGGGTGCAGTTTGTCACAAAGAGGAAGCACATGTCAGCAGAAATATGCTATGTTGACTCAGGCCACTGCCTGGGTGTGGGAGGGGTAGATAGTTGAAACTCTCACTTGTGTAACAAGATGAAGCCAAGGAGAGAGCTTTAATACCATTCCTGCCCTGGACCCTGCCTGAAACTCCCTGGGAATGCTCCAAATCAAGGAGAACTACAAGATCGTAGGCTTAAGGATCTGAAAGATCTATAAAGTCCCTTTCCTAATCTTGAACATGAAGCATCAGGCTCTCCCAGGAGCCGTTGGATGATGTTCTAAAGAAGATGTGTGCTACCTTGGCAGGTACACAGAGAACTCCCGGGTTTGAATGACAATTCAAGATCCAGGGGACAAAAAAGAAACTGAAAAAAGTCAGGAAACATCAAAGGAAGTGTAGGACACCCAAACTCAAGTACTGATTCTGACAGTCCCATAGGCACCTCCATAGAAAGAAGCCTGGGAAGCCCTTGTGTTCCAGGTGGCACATGCCCTGTGCACCACACTGGCTGATTGGCTAGGCTCTGCTAGATTCCTGCATGGGAAAGAGGACCAGTGCTCCAATCATTAAAGTTACCTATACTTGTTTGAAAAGATAACAAAAGAGAAAAATCTATTCACAATAGCCACAAACCCCATAAAATACCTAAGGTCAAATTTCACAAGGTCTGTGTAATGGCAGTATGAAGGCAACTATAAAGCCACACTGAAATCTATAAAAGAAGACTTGAGCAAGGACCAGGGTTCAATTCCCAGCAGCACATGCAAGCCGGGCCCAGCCTAGGTGTGCTGAACCTGCCACAGGTGTGCTGCACACTTAAAATCCCAGATCTGGGGAGACTGAAACAGGAGAATCACTCCAAGTCCAATCTGCAAAGTAAGACCCTGTACCAAATATATGTAGTTTAAAAAAAAAGAAGCCTTGAATCCCATCTACTTGGATGAAAAATCCCAACATCATAAAGCAAACAATCAACTCCAAAGTAATCCATATAGCCAGTGAATCCTATTCCCAATTAAATAAAATTGTATAATAAAATATTCCTGACTAGGTCAAGGGTACTCTTGAAGAATAGGCACAACGCTTTTGAGGATTAATAGACAGAGGCTTAGTTGTTGAAATGTACAATTAAGCTATCATCTATAGAAGTTTTATTACTGTGTCAGAACTGACCAAACAATCTATGGGAAAGAATAAAAACAGACATTCAAGGCATTTATTTTACGATAAAAGAAGCAGCACACTAAAGTGGAAACTGTTCCTCTAGAGCTGATGGTGTGCTATTTTTTAATAAGTTAAATAAGAATATCCATGTCACATCCTATTCAAAAATTAATTTCCGATAGAGAAAGGAATTAAACATAACCACTGTATAGTGAATTGAATGAAAATATGAGAGTAGTTTTATATCCTACAGTGGAAAGAACATACATAAAGCCTGGACCAAAAAAAAAAAAAAAGGAAAGTCAAGACAAACCCTAGGAACCAGAAAGAAATATTCTGATTCAAGTTCAAAAATTAAAAACCTTGATGTGACAAAATTATATCCAAAAATAAGTGGAGGACTAGAGGGCAGGATGCCACTTATAATTAATGAGCATCTGAAAGTCAGCTTAAAAATAGAAAAAAATAGCAAATGCTGTTATATAGGAAATTCCCAGAAGAGAAATCAAATTGGTCAGTAAACAAAAAATACACACTCACTTATAATCAGGGAAATATCAATCAAAATGACCAAGAGGTCATTTAAACTAGCAAAGATGAAAAGTCTCAATAACATTCAGTTGAGCCAGTGTATGGAGAAGCAAAATACTGTATATATTGCCTAAAAGGAGTGTAAATTGGCCTTCGGGAACACAGTCTTGTGACATTGGCTGATTTCCAACTGTATGCACCCAGTAAATTAGCAGCTCTATTTCTGGGTAACAACTAAGCCCCAAGGTGTGTCTGAGTGTTCTTTGTTATTGTTTATATTAATGAGATGCTGAAATTAGGCTAAGAATCCACCCACAGGTGACTGTGGAACTCTACAAAGACTACTGGTACTTTTCCTGCCCAAGTTTCCTCTTTTCTCAAGTTTTAGGGAAAACAACTTTCTCAGCCACTTTGTATAAATTGCATGTGATGAGTTCTTACTAATGAAACTCAATCCATCATCTTAGTTGTTTGCTACCATTACATTGGCAGTGGGACACCTGAGAGGCAATGGTCCTCCTTGCAATGGAAAGCAAAAGAGCACTGAGGGTAAGGAGCTAGATAGCTGAGCTTGGTCAGGCCTGGGAGGAAATACAGGCTCTGCCATTCATGAATGTGTGGACTCAGATAGGTCACAGCCTTTTGGAACCTTGGTTCCCTCATCTATAAGCTGGGATAACAGTAGCACTTGACACATTCTGTGGGATCAATAAAAATCCATGTTAGGGGTTTATCATGCCATAGTGGAGGAACACCTTAATGAAGGCTAGTCGCTATTGTCAGGAATACAAAGTTATGCTCCTGATGCAGTCAGCTGTTGCTTCAACGTGGAGCCACAGGGCATGCAACACATTGATGGTGTCCTCAGAAGAGGTCTCGGTCCTGGAAACTTCAGTGCTTCCCAGACTGACTGCGCTGAGGGGTACAGGCAGGAGCACTGCTAACCTTTCAGAACTGCATACATCCCCTGTATCTATTTCTTGCGTTTTACTCAAAAGATGAGAGACTTTTCATCTTGGGTGCTCAGTTCTCCAGTTCTGGCCAGCAGACAGCATCTTCTTTATTGGAACTGAATGGTTCTTCCTCATTGTTTACTGACTGCAAGTATGGTTTGGTGGTGACCATGGTTCCCATGGACGTCCAGGACCCTGCGCCACCACCCTGCAAATTTGGCTATCAGCTCTAACCTTCCTCAAGCTTCATCACACTAATAGCTGCCTGGAAGGCTCATTCTAGACCCCACTACTGAGCAGATATTGTGGGAGATACTCTAAAGGCTGCCTGGGGCATCTTCTGCAATGCTGAGCCCACAGCCATAGAAGGGACAACACACCATCACCACTACTTCACAGACTCCCTGGTCCTTGGACCAAAAAGAATGGAACAGTGACCTTTGTGTTCCAAACCAGAGCCTCTGGTTCTCTGTTCTTTAGTCCCTGGGAGTCAAGCCTTCCCTCTTGATGTGACTTTAGCACTGTTTATTAAGTGCAGTGGAGGTGGTCTCTGGCATGGTCCGGAGGAATCCTGGGCCTTCCGCAGGTTGACTTCAGACTATCTGCTCTTTCCCACCCAAGTTATCACTAATACAATCATAAATCTAGCCTGTAAATCTATATGTAATCCCATATCATAATAATTCTCAGATGTCTGATTGAGACAAGCAATTTCCAGAGAATTGCATGGAAAGTTGCACAGAAGACCAGACACACCATTTCAAAATAAATTGCTACAAAATGATGGATTCTTTTTCCCAACCCAGAGAGCATGGATACACCCACAATGACTGTGAGACTATGAGACGCATTTCTTTTCACTTCACCCAGTTCCCCACATAATTCAGAGACCCTCTTTGCAGCTCTCACCAGCACCTTTGGTATACTTCCAATGGATGATCACTTATTATTCAGATAACCTTTGTTCTTTACAGAGAACATTTACAATATAACTCAGAGTGAGTTAAAAGCAGCTTCTCCTAAGTTTTTGATGAGATCCAAAGATCTTTGTCCCTTGGTCTTTATCACACCCTGATGAAGCCATCAAATGTGTCTGTGAATGTCTCTCTGGCTTTAGCTTCCATGAATCATCTGCATGTGTAACCAAACCATGGAATCTGGAAAATTCCAGTCCTGGTTTTAGAAAATTCTGGCTGGTGCCAGGTTTCAGTATGGCAGCTGGGATGTCAGGGAATGAAAGAGGATGAAGAACCCTCCATGGGAAGGCAAGAACAGACTGGTCCCAGGAAATATTAGAGCTGAAAATTCAGAAACTAGCACAGACTTTGAGAAAAACATGCACGAAAGCTAGTGTGGGTCAGGGACACCGCACAGTGTAATGGAATTGAAGGTCCATGTCTGGCTGACAACAGAGGATGCAATGGGCCAGCTTGAGTTCTGGGTCTGACTAACTATCAGTGGTAACCTCAAAAACTCATCACTAGATACAGACTGGCCTGAAGTCTAGGGATGAACAGTAGCCCGTTGAAACTTGACCTTGGTATCTGGCTGAACTCGGTCAGGATTATCAATGGGGAAGAGGGATTGAAAGGAACCAAGAAGCCATACGTAGATTGACAGTGAAAAATCAAGGGGCAAGCTGATACACAGAATTTGTGCCCAGATCTTACAAGAGACGCAGATAGGAAAGTGATGGTATCAGAATTTAGCCAAACTAGGATAGCTTTCCAGGGACACTATCTGAAGAGCCCCATTCACACAAAGAAAACAACTTACGTAATACTTAACATATATGTAACATCCAGTTAGGAATTCTGCATGCATTCTGTGATGGGCATAATAATAAGCAGTATCTTCAGGTTTGGGGAAAGGAAATAGAAATTCAGAGAGTTTGGGTAACCTACCCAAGGCCACTCAGCAAGGGAGAAATGAAGCTAGAAGCAGCTCCGGTCTGCATCATCCTAACTGCAGACCTCTTCCCACTTGACTGGGATGAACACTTCCTAGGTAAACTCACATGGGGGCAAAAAGGTCATATCAGCACATCAAAGGGCTTCTGTGAGAGCCATGTGTCTGAAGGACTATAGCCAACAGAATATTCAGAGTGGGCAGTGAAAAGCCTTCTCTTCCTGGTAGGCGAATGAGAGTCTGACAGAAAGCAGAAGATGCAGGACTACTTGTTCTCCCCTTATGTTTTAGGCAGAGACCTGGAGCCAGGAAGATTCACCAACCTTGAGCAGCAGCTCCCATTAAGTTGTAGCCTTCATTCCCAATTGGTCCTGCCTGGGACCAGCACCTATAAATTTGACATCAGGATCATTACATGAGACTAAAAAGCAGCATTCTGATCAAGAAAGGATCCCAAAAGCATGGGTGGACAGTTTTGTTCTCATTCTTACACTAGAAAAAAGAGTAGAATGAATGGATACATTTTACTCAAATCTCTCCCTACCTCTGAAATGTCATAATTAATTATGGCTTAGTGAGCCTGAATAAAGGATGACAAAAACCAGTATGTGTCCTCCAAGTTTAAGTCAACTCAGCAGACATTATTTATTTTTCCTAAAAGGTTATTGGGCTATAGAGAAATTGTGTACAGAGCACATATCTCGACTTCTGCAAAGATATTTTTTTAAAAGTTCACAAATATGTGTGAACCAAGGAAAATAATGTTAACTAAATCATAATGCTAGTGCTTGGACTCTTGCTGTTTTGAAAAAAACATAAATGTGGAATAGATGACTTCGATAATAGTAAGGAAATAATTTACCTTTCTTAAACAGTTCATTTCTCAGACACTATTCCAAATAGTATTTATATTTCATTCCCATAAAAACAAGAGGAGACAGACCAGCATCATCCCCACTTCATGGGTGAAGGAATGGGAGCTCTGAGCAGCCTTGTATCACATTCCACACAACTGGAAAGTGGCCATGCAGGCTTTTGCCTGGATACAGGCTCCAGAGCCCACACTTCTTGCAGGTACATAACTTTCGTTTGAGATGATAGAAATCAGTACTTGGAATGACCTATATGTGAGAGAGCATTGTGTCTACATCCACCAGAGAAAATTTCTAAAATCATAATTACACGTGAACAATGGGAAGAGGCACATGGGCAGCATTCCTGATGGGACAAACAAAAACAGTTGCTGCTGGTAGCTGGCAAGCCTGGTGTGAGCCCATGGGGTCAGGAGCCGTGACCAAGGTAAACAGTCAGCAGTACTCCAATCGCAGGAGCAAAATCCATCACCATCCCACTGAACTCTGCTGTCAAGTAAAGATTACTAGTTTCATTTCTGCCTGTTGTGTTTTGAGAGTTCTGATGATGGAAATGAGAAATCCAGAAAGGCAAGCCAGAATGGCGGGGGTGGAGTAGGAATTCAGGAAAGTGTGTGCTTTGGGGGATTAGATAAAATAACATGTTTAGTCTGAAGGAGATGATTAAGAAAGAAAGAGAAGTTGTCCTTAAATATTGAAACCACTGGCCAACTCGACATTGAAACCACTGGGCAACTCCATGGCCAACCAATTGGAAAGAGTAAGAGAAAGTGTTTCCATGCAAAGAAAAAGTAGAGGATTCTCCCTGTAGTGCTAGATGGTGGCTGCTGGCAATTGGAAAGAAGCCAACCTGAAAAATGAATGAGCTGTCTGTCATCAGAAATACTCAGAAAACTAGAAATAGGAGGCTTATCTCTCTGGGCTTTTGAAAAGAGAAGGCTGGCATGAGGGGTGAGGTTGCCATGTGATGGAAGCTATAAGATGCTCTAAATGTTACCAGTCCATGACTCTCAGTGCTCTTCTGGTAAGATACTGAAGCAGAAAGTCTTCACGCCTTGCTGTTAACTTAAAACTTAGAGCTATGTGATTCCTTTTAAGGGTTATACCCACTTGGGACAAACAACTGTGAAAAGAAATTGTAGCCCACAGAAGTGCAAAAGTGCATTTACACAAGCAGTGCTGACCCTTCCTAAAATAGCAATGACAGTAATAAATAGCTTTCAGGTACAATCACACTTCTTCCAGGTGTCCAGAGCATCCACCTGGCTTGCTCAGGGTATAAGCTTACTTCAAGGCACTCTGGGAAACCAGGTAGCCTGACTTGTTGGCCTGTGACCCTTGCCTGGATTTCACCAACACAAAGAAGAGAAAGAAAAAAGACTGTCTTCCCTCCAAGAAAAAATAACATGTCTTTAATATACAGCTTGACTCACACATCAATATAGAATCAATGAATCCTCTTGCATATAGAAGGTGGCACTCAGTACATCTTTTACTAAAACTATGGGCAGCAAAAGGTAAAGCAAACCCTGAATATAAGAGCCTTCTCTTAACGTTGCAAGTCCAAGTTTAACAGAGGTAAACACTTGGGCAAAGGTCTCCTTTTGAAAAGTATTCCAAACCATTGTCAAAGTGTAGCCTGTGGACAAGCAACTAGTCCCTATCTTACAATACTGGATTCCTGCTACAGCTGGGGTGTCTGTCACCATAGGGACCTTCTTTCCCCAAGAGATGACCCAAAGAACTGCTCTTTGCAATGTAGAACCAAAGGCCTCATTTTGGCCTGGTTTCCAGCTAAGTGGTGAGGCCAACCTGAAAATGTCTCCTACTCGCTGGGCTCTCCATCTCCAAATAGTGTCATAGTGTCAACCAGTTAGCCCGCCTCTCCCTCTTTTTCTCCCTCAGCCCCCCTTGGGTTCACTCCAGCTAGGTTATGCCCACTGGATTCCATTCTCATTGTTTTCTCTGTCCCAGTTCATGTGATGTATTGTAGGCGCCATGCTTCTCTGACCACTTCAGGAAGGCAGAAATGGAAGCAGAGTCAGAGTAGGTAGGATTATGCTGAGAAATTGAGAGGCCCTCCTTTCAGTCACTCATATCCAGACATGCATGCACACACACGTTATATCTGAATTTGCTTTGCCTCTTACACACACACACACACACACACACACACAAGCATGTATGCACGCATACACGCACACAGAGCCCCTCCTGGTCTTCCAGCCTGGCAAGTGAGATGCTAAGGAGAAGAGGTGGACCTTTGGTTTTGTTCTACCAAAATTCACTCAGGAGCCTTTCTCCACAGAATCATACAGCAGAAGACAGAGAAACATGACCTGTCTTCAAAGCAGTGTCCTCAAACTTTAGTGCCTTCTGATGACTGGGATCCACCCCTAGTGCTTCTCATACAGCGGTGTAAGGAGAGACTGAGAATCTGTATGTCTAGCAGGTTTGCAGTGACCTCAAGGCTGCTTGTCCAAGGACTGTATTTGAAAGCCACTGGTCTAAAGGAAACCATCGTGGCTATCTTGTCAAGCACGACCCAGTGTGGTCTGCTCCTGAGACCAGCAGGGAAGCCTTATGAGCAGATGTCTTGCAGAGTCACAACGCTCTGATGGATATCAGGTCAGCTGCAGAGAACCCTTGCTGATGGGTTCCTCCTATCACCTCCAAGCTCATCCCAACCCCTGTGCCCTGGATTCCTCTTCTCCATTCCACTTAGCTTTCTTAGAACAACCTGAGCTAAGCACAGGGAACATCACAGTCCTGGGCAGTCTAACTAAGAAGTGTGATCCATGTGTCCTGAGTCCCCCCCCCCCCCGCGGTATCCTATGTGACAAGGATGAAAGAGGAGGAATACCTACTAGCTTCTTAAAGATGAATTGTAAGCCTCGAGGAGACAATCCATAGCATTCATATATGGGAGAGGAAAGCAAGGATTTCTACCTTCTCCTATTGGGTGATAGAATCAAAAAAATAACAGCCAATCACTGGCAACACCCAGATGGTTCTAAAATCTCCCAAATTGTAACTTGCATGGAGGTTGCTGTGTCTAGCTTGGATAGATTTGACTGTTGTCCTGGGGCCCCACTGGTTTTGGTCACTTAGTTCTGACAGCATCCTAAATTGAATTCCATCATACCCATATCTCGTTTTCTAATAAGAAAACGTGTTCAGAAGAGCCAAATAACTTGCCTTAAATCACACCATCAGGAGCCAAACTCAGAGCCCCTGCTCTTGCTCCTTAGCTTCCCTGTCTCTGTGTGAGTCAGACAGGAAGTTGAAGATGGCTTACAGGGGGCCCCAGAGGGCTGGCTAGGACTGTGCTTTCTATTATTAGGGGACACCATGGGGGCTCAGGTGACACAGTGACCTTGGAGATCTTGCTTCACTCTGTTTCTGTAATCAAAGCAACAGAGGGACAGCCACAGAATCTGAAGAAGAAATAAAAGAAACAAGACAAGCACTAGCTTGTGTCTGCGATTCATCACAATTTTTCCCATGTGGGTGACAGAAAAAGGGTTTTGGTGGTCAGAAATATAACAAGGTAATTATTTTCACACCAGTCCTTCAGCACAGTTTTTCACAGACAGCAATTTCATAGGGCATAATTATCTATTTTCACCTGCTTCATAAATTTCTCCTTTCCATCTCTTTTCCCCAGTAAGCTAGAAATTATTTAAAATTGAAGCTGTGTGTCACGTGTTGGTTTCCCATCATTGGGCACTTCCTCATGCCTCCCTCCTTTCCCTCTGTCTGTTTGACCCTGTCATGCCCCCATTGCCACCTGACCCTCCTGTGCACAAAGGCCCCGAGAACTAATGAGCATTCCTGTCGACCATCACTCCTGCCCACCTTTCAGCTCCTGGGGTTCTCACTCTTGGCTGTGCCTCCCTCTCCCTCCCCTAGACATACAGCCCCCCCTCTCATTTGTTTCCACTAAGACCTTTGGGCTGAGGTAGCCATATGGTTTGAGACAACACAGTGTTTTTGCTATGATGCTGAGGCAGGGCCAACTTATTGCTACTTTGAGGTCCCTGCCACCCTTTCATGCTGGAAGCTTCCACAGGTACTGTCATCTTCACACTTTCCAGGGATATAACCAAAACAAATTCTAGCACCGATTGAGAGTTTACTATGAAGCAGGCTCTGTGCCAAAGACACTATGATATGATTTTTCTTAATCCTCACACCAAGTTAGAAAAGCATACATTACTGTAGGGCTGTGAGGGTGAAACCATGGAAGTGGGGAAGTCAAAGTCATGGAAAAGGGAAGAGACAGAATCAAGATTCAAATGTTTATCTCTAAGATACCCTTCTTCAAATCTTTTTATGTAATAGATGCAGCTTTTCCTAGGATCCTCTCAACCTCAGGGAAATTTAGGGAAATCAGGATGTTGTTGGATAGCAGGACCTCTGGGAAGTACCTGAGGGAGGCAGCAGGAGGATACTGACATTGCGACAGATGGAGTGGTACCTCGGTTGGTTCAGGAACACATTTGTTTGTGAACAGTTTGGCTCAAAAACAGAAGGGTTTGGCAAACTTTGGTTTGTTTGCAAGCTCTGGGTCTGGTGATGGACACAACCATGACCATCTTTCCTGCATGAACATGAATGTAATCATCTTTTCCAGAATTGTGGGACAAATTAAATTCTTGAACCAAGGAACCACTGTATATTCAATATATATTGCTGTACATCATTGCCAGGCTTACAATTTCTAAAACCCTTGGAATCCTTAAAGTGATGTCTTTTGAAATGCCAATGACCAGCAACCTCTTATGTAGGTGGGTAGCCGCCACGGTGTGATCAGGATGGTTGGGATTTTCAGGCCCAAGGAGCTCAACATTGAGTTGATTACCAATGGTTAAAGATGCAAGCAATCACACATATGTACTCATGTTTCCATGTCCACAGGCACAGGGTTCAGAGAACTTCAAGACAGCTGAACCCCTGAGGTTCCTGGAGGTGATGTGTCTACAAGGGCATGAAACCCCTGAGACTTTTCCCTTTCTTGCCTGATTGATCATTTCTTCTGTATCCTCTGTAATGTCCTTTAGAATAAACTAACAAAAAGTATTTCCCCGATTTCTGTGAGCTGTTCAAACACTGTAGGTAAATGTAAGGAGGGAAGGGGTGGTGAGAATCTTGATTTGTAGCCAGCTGATCAGAAACACAGGTCCAGAACTGTGTAGATATATGCTGCCCTGCACATTTAGGAAGAGCAAGCTGTCCTTCCTTCACCCGAGAATCCTGAGCACCCTGTCTGGCTATAACTATTTCACAGTGGGGCAGAAAGAAGATTTGATTTGTAAAGTGAAAGATCTGTATCAGTCCCAGACCCCAAACAGCCTTTCTCAGGCTGAGCTCAGTCCCTGCCCAACTGCCCTGCCCAATTCAATGGGCCAGCTGGGAGTCCCAAGGCCACAGTGAAAGCCTATCCTTGCCTCAACAGCTCCAGAGATGCTCCTTGCATCTGAAAAATTATTTGTGGTGATATGTGATGCCTTTTTAAGAGAACAGATGGTACCTCCAATTATAATGCCTTAAAAGGAAACCCTAATGAGAATATAAAAGCCAACAAATTGACTTTTTCATACAGTACTTCCCTGGCACACAATAAATCAAATATATAATGAGACTCAATAAAATAATAGCTTTACTTACACTTATTTTGTCTAGCACTGTGTTGCAGCCCAGCCTGCCCTCTGGATCTCCTCACCGAACACTTGCTTTTGTAGACTGAGGGGGAAGCTGGACAATTCATTCAAGAACGGCCACCAGGTTTGACCACCACAGCCACAGGCAGCTTTGATTTAGTGATATTTGGTGTGAACATAGTACTGCATGTCTGGAAATATAAGGCACAGGGCTATGTGGTATGGTGGCTCTGGTGACATACATAGACACGGCAGCTCTCCCCCGCTCTGGACAAGCTGGGAGGATATGAGAGCTCAAAACAGGACATGGGAGGTGTATCTAACCCCAGAACTGACTGAAGCAGACAGAGGAAGAAAGCCTGTGGGGTATGACTCAAAGAAGGTGCACTCAGGCAATAGGCAGGCAATGGAGTAAGGCTCTCTGGGATGTTATTGTTTGTAGGAACTAGTCCTTTTGGTTCAGGCCCATCTGGACAGCTCCACTTCCACCCTCAGCATATTTGGGCGTGATTGTGTCTCCCTTCTGGTCTCCTCATTCTAACAGCCTGCAGGGTATGGCTGCTGAAGTTGGGAGAACATCAGCTTCTATTTGCATAAGTTAATTTAGAGAAGAAAACAGACTAACGAAAGGGGTTCACGAGCAGAGACAGGAGGAGAATGTTTTAATAAGGGAAGCTATGAAAGCCTGGGCGTGTGCATTGGCCTTCAAAGAGATCTGTCCTTGATCGAAACACCTAGGCAGCAGTGATTTCACATCCTTAAGTGGCTTCTGAAGCAGTACATTAAACAACATTTCTCAGGCTCACGAAAGTGTCCCTCTGGGGAGGGAGGCAGCTAGAAATCAGCGGAAGAGACACCATCACAGAAAGACCAAGACTCTGTTCAGCAGAAATGGAATCAGTTCTGTAAGTCTCCCTCAACCAGAAGAAGTCTAGGGAAAATCAATTTATAAGAGGATGAGCTTTTCCTCAGTTCAAATCCATAAGCATTGATCAAGCTCAGGGCCTTGATCTAGCAGGCACTTTCATTCCTCCCCTGTATCCAGGGAAGGTTACATATGCTGCAGGGTCAGAATTAAGAAATTCCCCCACTCAGAGTCCAGTTATCTTTTCTGTCCATCAAACTGCAAGTTCAGGGGAAATGTCTCCCCATGGCCTTCTGCACTAGGAATGGGAAGGAACAATTTGGTCCAAGCTAATGTAAGGAAAGATTTAATCTCTCAGGGATCCAGGCTGGTGCATCTAATACAAAATAAAATTCCAGTACAATTAGAGACTAACCTGGTGTATTGATCCCAGAATGCAATGGGAATACAGAAAGGAGATATCAGCTCTTCTTCAGGGTAAAACCCTTAATGACAGAGGAAAAAGTTCTCAATTTTCCTACCCAGAAATTAGAAGCGACCCCCACTTCATGATGACATGACAGTCCACTCTGAAGAAAATAATGGGAGGGTCAATATGGCTGATGCAGAAGTAGTACAATTTGTGCCTCAGAGATGTTCTATGTAGTCAGGCTGCATCACGCTGGGCACTGGGAGAGATGCATGGAGTTGAATATCCTGGCACACAGGGACATTCATTTGTTAGCTAATTGCACAATTAATAAAAGTATAAAAAGTCCAAGGGAAACAAGTGACAGACATATAGGAAGCCCAGGGAAGAGAGCTATTTTCAGCTATATGGACCAGGAGGGGCTTTTAAGAGGTGATGACAAGGAGAGTTACTAGGAGGTTCTAATATCTATGGACCTCCTTCTTTTGCATTGAAGGAACTTCACAGCCTGGCATCTTTTATTGTAGATCGACATTGTTTTGGTGAGGTGGGAAAAAAAAAACCTTGTTTGGAAGGAAGAGGTGGGGCCTTGTGCTACTTCAGAGAAGGGAGCTCAGTATCCTGCTGCAGGGAGCTGTCCATTTCAGAACCATGATCAGCCTTTCTGATTTGCTCTGCAGCAGAAGGACGATGTAATTCAGGTATAAAAAATAAGATACGCAAACAGATACAGTCTCTTAATTTACTGATAAGAGACATACGGTATAATAATGTATGTAAGTATAATATCATGTATACATCTTTTATGATACCAAAACATTATGAAAACAGTTTGCAATGTATTAATTTATCAAATCCATCTTGTCAAGGTATGTTAAAACCGTCTCATTGATATTTGTACTTCAATAAAACAAAAGCAAAATTACAAAAAAAGAAGGACGATGTCTTTCCCAGTCTGTACCAGTGTTAACACTTACACTGTCAGGTAATCAGCTCCCCACTCCCTCAGTCCCAGAACCTTAAGTAGAGACTTACTGGTGCACGCTACTTCCGGAGGATCAAAATCCGCTCGGTAATAGCCAGTTCGGCAGGTGCAGATGGGAGATGCCTCTGAAGGAGATCGGCTGTTGGAGGGGCAGTGGGAGCAGCCCTCAGCCTCCTGGCTGGCCTTGAATGTCCCTGCAGGGCAAGCTGGAACAGAAAAAGATTATGTGAGAATCAATGGAGGGGTGATGACCAGAGGTCTTTCCCTGGAACTGGAAAATGAAAGCCTTCCCTCCTCGAACAGACACTGAGATGCTCCCTTGTACAAATGCTCCAAGTGGGTCTCTCAGATAGGAACTTTTTATTTACTACTTCCACTTTCTCAACTTCATTAGTGAAATATACCTTCTTGGTAACAGTGGCCTTCTCCTTTGAACAATATGAAAAATGATTCTTCTTTTAAGGTGTGTCAAAAAATTTAATTGAGGAAATAAATGTGATATGCAGCTCAGAGTCTTAGCAAAAAACGCTCTGTAAATGGTTGTTGCCCCACCCTTGTGTCTGGTTAACAGCCAGGTCCTTATCCTCAGCCATTCAGGGAAGGCATCTAGTCTTATAGCCTCAGCTAGAACAGGTCCTGGTTAATAATGGACCAGATCCATGGTTTGTAAATGCCATGCTGCAACACACAAGAGAGATACTGAGAGATGCATTAGCATTCATTGTTATGAATGATGGCAAAAGATCATGAGTGATGCTTTAAGAAGAAATTAAGGTGATTTCAAGGTTAGTGCCCTTAGAACATCATTTTTCTTTAATTGCATTTTGATGTGTATTCAGGAGTAGAGAAAAATAAGAATGGCTTTGCAGGCAGTGCATGAGGGCATGTGTCATGCACTTGTTATCTTCCATCACACACATGGCTTTGGGGAAGGCTGAGAAGACATGCTACAGCTTGATGACACTGGAGGTGCATTCATACATGGACCCCCCCTTCTTGATTTGTTGTGGAGTCAGCTTATAAGAGTCATACCGTATCACATCTGCCTCCAGATTATCCCCAAGGCTTTGAGCATGTCTCCTTTACCAAGACACTCAAGTCCAGACATCTGGTCTCTCTTCTACCATGCCTCAAAAGGGTGATCCTGCTTGCTCTGCACCCATAAAGTTTTCCTCTCCAATTCAGCCCCTGACTCTTCTCGTCCTCATGAAACTTGCTCTGACTCATCTTCCAGAGCATGTTTCCTTTGAGAATGAGTAAAACTGCCTGGACAACTTGTTTGATTCTCCTACACACTGCACTAATTTGTTCAGCAAATATTTACTATGTGCATACTGAGAACCTGACCCAAGGAACATAGCCTGCCTTCAAGGAGCTCTTGAGCCAGGGAAGGCATATCATTATAATGCAATGTGATAGTATGATATGATAAATACAATGTGATCACTGTAGAAGTGTCACTACAATGCCTTATACTTTCACAGCTTCTCTTCCTAAATATGTTGTTCCCTCCTGGAAAGTACAGAGTATTCTTTAATAATCCACCATCTGCTAACTTGTCTCATTAAATTCTATACATGCATTACTCTATAGGGTTGCTATTGTTATCTCCATTTGCTAATGAAGAAATTGGGACACTGAGAAGTTAAAAAGTTTCCCAGGATCACACAGTGGGAGAAATGATAGTGATGATATGTATATAAGATATTGGAAAAGTATCCATCAGTTTTCTGCCAATACAAGAAGAAAGAACAGCTTCCTATGCCACAGAAGTTTTCTCATTCCACTGCTCACTTAAAGTGAGGAAGTGAACTCAGTTACTCTTGACATGCACTATACCATGGATGGAAGACAACCTCAGTGAAAGGGAATGTTCTGGAATAGCACATCCCAACTGTTTTCCATGGAATTCAAGTTCTTTGAAACCTAAACATCTGTCACAAACAAAACAGTTCTGTGCTTAAATATTTTGAAAATGTGGACAAGAAAGCCATTCCTATTATTTTTACTGGAGAATTCTGTGGTGCTTAGCAAATGGGTACTAGAGGACTAGACATATAAGTAGGATGTAAAGCATCTCATGACCTAATTGGAAGAGCATCTCCTGGGGCTAACAGATGATGGAACACACTGGAGCAAATACTGTTACCTTTGCGAAGCAGTAACTTTTGTTGTGTGGCATGTAAAAATAAACCACCTGATGACCCATCTAAGAACATTCAAAGGAAAGTTCATGTGGAAAAAATGATTTAGAATATTTACTAAAGAATCAATAAACAAGAATCTAAATTTGAAACAATAAATAGCATGCACAAAGTACTCTACTATTTGGTTCATTCACCTGTGTCTCCAAGCCCACTCCACAGTTTTTCCCTCTACCTCACCCTCTTCTCCTTTCTGCCATCCACAACTCATCTCCGTCTGCTGTTTAAGCACATGATCCATGGCACCATTAGTACCCATTGTTCCCAGAGCTGCTGGTTCTGGTGTAGAAGACACAGACGAACTGGGTCTGTGCTGTTCAGATGAAGGGGGGCAAGGAGATGTGATAACCACTCATGCATTCTTATTTGGTCTCTGCCACACTGTAATTTTCTTAATGTATCAGATCAAGAACAAAGTGTTTTCACATTCTTTCCAACATTCAAAAGCATCCTCATTTTACATTTAATAAGTTGACAGCATAAACAATCACCCTGATATCCACAAGTGGCAGAGAGATTTGGAATGTGGATTCCTAATACGGATTCCTTCTTTTTGAAAATCAAACTTTCTTTGCACAGAATTTTAGAAGTCAGGGTCAGAATATAAATTTAGACTGCCAAAGTGAGCACATAAATCCTAGAATCAATGGGAAAATATGGCTCTGCAGGTTATTTCTGTTTGAACAATGGTTGAATCATTATATTTACCTATAATTGCAAAATAAACGAGTCTTCTTAATAATCAAATTTCCCATATTAGTATCTTAAAATCTGTATCCAGAAATTTCCTAATTTATAAAGAAGCAGTCTTCCTAAATTCATTTATTACACTTTGAGATTGTAACTTGCGATCACACTTATATTACCTTTTCACACAGAATTTATTCCTTAGATAAAAGTTAAAATGGCATGCTAGCCCACAAATCCTTTTTAACTCATTTTGTTTCAGATGCCATGAATGGAAGTTAATGATGTTTTTATTTTACTAAGAAAACTATGCAACCCTCTGACAAAAAGTAGCTTTAATTAGAGGTGATAAATGATGCATTTGGGACCATTTTTTCAGCAGAAAATATATAGGCCAAGAGAGCAAGCGCAAAAGGCCCTCAAGACCAGGTAAGTGAATTGAGTATGTAAAGTAACTGGAAGTGACACAGTAGGGAAAGGAGGGGACTCCACAACCTGAGTGATGACATCTGTTGGAAAACTATAGTTTTCAAAAATAACATCTCTATGTTGTGATAGCCTAACCCATCTCAGTCTTTCAGGCAATAATAGTATTTTGCTTTACTATTTCAAAGCTCAGGGATGGCCTTTGTCTTGATACAGAATGATGATGGCTTCTGCTACTACAGCTTTGAGCTGCTTATTCAGCAGGTGGGTATTGGAGTCTATCAAAAGCAGGTACCAGGCTAGAAGACTGAAGCAAGGTGCAAATGGGGAAGGAGGCTTCCAGGAGGCTTCCTGGTGGAGAAGGCAGGCAGAATGCTGCTTCTGATTGTGTCTGACCTATGCTGCTCTGTGTGTACACAGGGGCCTTGCCAGTCAGGGTGGGCATCATGTGCAGATGCACCCTTCAACAACAACAGTCATAAACTAGAGGTGAGTGACTAAGAGGTAAGATTTGGGGTGAAAGAGAAAAACAGCAAGAAACAAGGAGATGGAAGAACCAGAGAAATAGGAAGGGAAATTAGATTAGAAAAGGCCCACTTTGAAGCTTTGCCAGGGTGTCATTGTTATTCCAAGAAGTAATGAAAGAAGAAGCAACTTATATATAGCACATAGCTGTATATTCAGGAGAGACTTTTGTAATAGGACTCTCATAGGAATGCCATTCATTTTGGACATGAAGCAGCCCAGAACCTCCTTGTTTCTTTGCTTTGTCATAAGTGGTCACAGTTCAGACAGAAGGCCTAGGCTAAGCAGGTAGAGCCACAGCCCCAGGTGGCATAGCCTTACGCCGCCTTTATGGCTCCCAACTTCAGCAGAGGGAAGAAACAAGATCTGTGTACCCTATTACTAAGCATGAACATTCTTTGCATCTGCCATGCAAAACACACATTTTTCTCTCTCCCTTCAAGCAACAAGAGACAGGAACACATCTCCTCTAGCTGGTATCCAGAAGGTCACCTTGAAACACCCACCCAACTTCTCAGAGCTTCAAAGATGTAACAAATTACTCACTTACAATGCTCTTGAGAACTCCCCTCCCCTCCTGTCCCTGCATGCAGACTTCCAGTGACACTGAATCCGTCATCTACAGTACTATTACTTTATAAAGAAACAGATTAAGTGTCTCATAAACAGTGCAGCGATTGAGATAATGGAAAGCGCCCCTCATCCCCATCTGCAGCATCAGGTTATGAAGCATTTCCAAGCAGCCAGGAAGAGGAAATTAATAGAAGCAAGAGGGAATAACCACTTTTATGCAATTTCCTCAGGAGATAGTGGACCATCTAATCTTTATTGGAGCCCTTTAACCTGTCACTCAGCACTCACCAGAGCCTCTTTAGTGCTCACAATTTTTCTTGGTATCTAAGGAAGATAGGATGAAAACCCCAAAACATTATTTTATAATTTTTGCAGGTGGAGGGTGCACATTGCTTCTGCCCCTCCTCCCTGAGTCGAGGCCTCCACAAACATTTTTATGCAGCAGAAATGTGAGAGAGCTTAACTATTCCTGGTTCATGGTCCAGCGGGTCACAGCTACTCTGCAGGAAGAAAATCTCTCCTTGCATTTTAAATGTGATTCTTCTTTCCACCGCTGCCTTCTGTCCTTGGTCTTTCTTTTTAATAATCTTATTATTTCTCCTGATCTAATTTTTTTCCCCAAATGAGTTTGCAAAGGTTCATGCCAATGAATATTCATTCCCTGCTTAAAAGTCAGGCACTTCTACTGAAGGCAGGTGCATCTAGTCAGCTGGCTCAGGTCTGCCTGCCTCATGGGGTGACAGGGAAGGAGCAAGACAGACACTTTTGCACAGGAGGAGGGAGGGTCACAGTCTGGAGTTCATTGTCCCTAAACCTTCACCTCCATTTCCACGCTTGGTGCCCACACCATAAGAGAGGTGGAAATGCCTCTCTCAGGAGCTGCTAGGAATTGAAGAATGGGAAGAAGAGGGGAGGGGCAAGAAATTCCTGCAAGCATGCTTACAACTCTGCACAGCACCTCCCTGAGGTCTCCTGGCCACACCCTGGTTCTGATATTTAGACCTGATATTTAGAGTCACTCCTGTGGTCAAATGTCTTCACTGCCTTTACACTGCTAGTAGCTCACACCATGGAGTCCTGACTTGAGGCAAGATACTCCTGGGCAGGAGGTAGCACTGAGGTCTCTGTAATGGGATTCAACTATCTGGTCTCCAAAAGTCTTTACTGTTCTCAGAATAGGTCTTCCAAGGGACGGGGAAATGGCTCAGTGGAACAAGCACTTCCCTGGCAAGTGCAAGGGCCTGAGTTCAATCCCTGGTTCCACAAAAAAAAAAAAAAAAAAAAAAAAAAAAAAAAAAAAAAAAAAAAAAAAAAAAAAAATAGGTCTTCCTAAACAACCCCAGGACATGCCACTAGGACCTGAGGTGTTGTGGGAACTGCAAACTCCCCTTCTATTCATGGCTCTGGTGAGAAAATTGATACCAGAGAAGTTTCCAGATATCTATTCACCCACCTATCATGATACCACCTTCAAAGCTCTCTGTGGGCTGATAGTGGTCTTGTCGTTTTTATTTTCTTTTGCCTAGTGCTTAGCAGAAGCCTTACACATTGATCTAGACATTCTATGGAAGGGTGAACTGGATATCCACTGAAGACCTGCTGTGAGAAGACCCAAAAGTAAAAGCTGTGATAGTAAACATAACAAAACACATATGATCTTGATACAGAGAGTGCAAAGTGATAGGCATTCCTGTGTAAGTATGCATTCTTACAAATTCAGACGTGTTATTAGATGATATGTATTAAGAACTTCAGAATGTTCTGAGCTTCAGTTCAATAGTTCTTTCTACATCTAAAGACTTTCTCTAAAGAGAAAGTAAATAGATATAAAAAAAGAGTTTTATTCATGGACAGGCATCTTGGTAGTAATTAAGGTAGAGAAAGAAGAAAGAAAGGAACTATAAAAGCTTAATAGGTGGTATTAACTACAAAAATTATGAAACATGCATTAATAGAGTACAACACAGCCACTGAAATTATGCCTTGGATATTTTAAAAGTGGGTTCTTAAACTGTATAGAAGGTATGAATTTTATTATATACACACAAGCTGTACTCACTAAAAAGAAAAAAGGGAGCGGTGGCATTCCTGATGATCCGTATTTTTTTCAGGGCCTTCCCAGCGTTTTGCATCACATACATATGACTTCAGCATTCAAGGAAGACATTCACTACATTTCCAAATTTTGCAGAGGACACAGAAGTACAGATGCATGGATGGCAGGTGAAAACCCGAGGAGCAGGGCTGGGCAGAGTGGGAAGCTGGGCACTGTTTACTGGTAAAAGTTCTACAGAAGAGGTTCTACCAAGTGACACAGACCTTCAGAGGGACAGGAAAGTGGAAGTGGGCTTTGAAGGCCACACAGAGGGGGTGGCACATGATCAGGCTCTAAGAGGAGGAATAAAAGCTGACCCCCAAAATGGCAAGGGGCAGCACCTGTGCACCAAAACTTGGAGAGCTCGGGATCCTCTGTGCATTTGGAAGCCACTGAGTAGTCATAGAGGTTGGCGGAACTAAGATCATTTATGGGGGCTGCAGTGGGAGACAGGCTGGGGCACTTTTATTTCGACATCAAACTGGGCACGTGAAGCCAAATGGATCTCTAGTTCTTGTCTCCTTGGGCCTAGTGCCAGCTGTAATGGCCTATGCAGCTGGCACACTTAGCTGTGTCATACACTTGTATCACTCACGGTGACACTCACTGAAATTGATGAATACTGCAGGCATCATGACACAGACGACACTGTAACTCACAGTGCTGTTAAGCTGTTCAGACAGGAGCAGCAGCAGCAAGCCTAGAAGATATCAGCACAGAAATGATGAAGGGCACGGTCAGGGTGGTGATCGTGTGGACAGGGTGGGAAGCCAGAGGTTAGAGGTCAAGAATGTGGGCAGAAGAGCAGTATTTCAAGGAAGGGAGGCAAAGACTGAAACTCTCATGACCTGTGGCACCTTCTCTCCAGAGAGTAAACAGATGCATCATAGTAGCCAGGTAAAAGGGCCTGCGCAAGATGTCAGAGCCACTCAGAAATGCGCCCATAGCTGGATCCTCCAACCCTGGCCCAAGAATAATGTTTGGGCAGCTATAAAACAAGCCCATGTCTTTTTGATAATTTAGGTCAGTGGTTCTCAAACTGCGGTCTCCAACCCAACCAGCAGTGTTACAGACCAGATGTTTGTGCCCCCTTCCAATTGTGTGCTGCCACTGTGGGAGGGCCTTGGGAGAGAATTAGCACAGAGGGTGAAGCTCTCATAAATGAGATTAGAGCTTGTGCAAGAAGAGTTGCAAGACTGTTCATTTTCTCTCTGATCTGTGACAGAGAAGATAGCCTATACAAACCAGGAAAAGGTTCTCATCAGAAACTAGACCTGCTAGTACTTCTACCTTGGACCTCAGGCATCCAAAACATAAAAAATAAACGTTTAAATTTCCCAGTATATAGGAAATGTGTTAGAGCCACTTAAACTGAAACAGGTACTATCCTTATTACCAGGAAACTTACAGAAATGCAAATCCAGGCCTACTGACTAAGAAAATGTGGGGATAGGGGTCCAGCAACCTGAGTTTTGCCAAGCCTGCAGGCATTTCTTATGTAGTGCAAGTCTGAGATCCACTTCTCTAAGATACCTGGATGAGCAGAGCCACCACAGTCTTTGAGCTGAAATAAACTGCCACTTGCTAGAATGTAAACTCTAGCAAGTTATTTAATCTGCAAACCTCAGCCCTCTCATTTGCACCAAAGGGTGCCAAGGCAATCGCTTTCTCACAGCTAAGGTAAAAGAGCAGTGTGATGGAATACAACGTCTTCTTTACAAACAGCAGGAGGACATGTACCACAAGGCGTCAAGCCCAGGGTTTTCACCTGTTCTTCTTCTGAAAGTATGTGTTGAGCACCACTCTATATTTGGAGCTGCGCTAGGCACTAGGATGTGTCAGTGAATGAAGCATGAAGTTTTCCTCATGGAGCTGACACCCACTGGAGGAAGACAGACTTTCAACTGGCAATTATAACAGGTGCGATCAGTGTGGTATGAAGGCCACAGCAGGGACCTAACCCAGACTGGGAGAGACTCAGACAAGTGGCGTCTAAGCTAAGACGTGAAGAATAACAGCCCTGCCAGTGGGCAGTGATGAGATGGGTGGTGCCCCCTTTAGGTGCACAGAGCAGTGTCAGAGAAGGCCCTGGAGAACAATTAGACTTAGGCAAAGACCTGAGAGCAGGAGTTCTGTGGCCAAGTCTGGTGGCACCTCAGGCTCTTCCAGAGAGAACTTGAGCTGTGGACAGGCAGGAGACTGCGTGTCTGCAGAGGTTGCCTGAACACACATTATCAAGACCCAGGGCTTTAACCTGACATCCTGAAAGCCAATGGTGACTTGACCAAGGGGAGCAACAAAATCTTATTTTATTTCTGAAACATCACACTGACTGCTGCTAGGAAGAGACTGGATTAAAGGATTGGAGACAGTCAGGGGAGAACTCAGTAGCCTGTGAGATAACAGGCCAGGGGAAGTGGAACAGAGAAGGTACGTGGGTCACAAACCTTATAGAAGAATATGATGAAGGAGGACTGGCTGGGGATGGCTCCCTCATGAAGAGAGGGCAGGTGCTGGGGCAGTGGGGTGCTAGGAGTCCAAGATTGCAGCCAGCATCTGGCTCATGCCCTTGGTTTCCCACTGAGAGCAGAAAGCATGACCTCCAAGTGCCACCCTCTTAGATTAATCATTTTCCTCTTCCTGGAGTCTGACTCCCTAGAGTGTGCTGTTGTCTCTTTAAGGACATTGGGGGTGGGAAAGGCCCCAAGGACAGGAGTAGGGTGGAGGCTCACTCTGAATTCAGGCCTGAACTGCCTCCTCTCAGGTGGCTATGTAAGCTCCCAAAGCTGCCTCCTTGCTGCCACCCTGAGAACCCTGCAGGAGGAGCGATACAGTGTGAAGGGCTGTGCCAGCCTCTGGGCTCCTACAACCTGGGCGACTAGAAGAGCTTCAGAACTTTGGAACTCCAGAGGTGAAGCCTTCACTTCACTACAGACTGGCTCCTGGCCATCCCCAAGGGTCTGGAGCCCCATGGAGCGGGTTCCCTGGGTGGGGGCCAATAAGAACTGGGAGGAGAATGGGTGAAAGAAGCCCCTGCACCTCACAAAAAGACAGAGTAGGGAAGAGCAGGGGCAAGGTGGAGAAGCCTACACTAGGTGAGCAAACAAGCTTTGTCAGGAGAACCTGCAGCCTTTTTCTGGTCATGCAGCAAGGGAGGACTCTGCTTACTCTTTGACACAGCTTGCCTCAGAATAGAAAGAAAGGGGCAGAATACAGCTGAAATTGCTCGGAGGCAATATAGAGGACCTTCCTATCCAAGCACAGTTGCTAGAGGGGCAACATAAACATCTTGCAACACACAGGAAAGCACTGTACCCTGCAGCCTACCTATAGGACAAGGGACCCTGGAGTAGGATAGGAAGCAATGACACAGCTCACAGGGACAAGATAGGGGGAGAACTGGCCCTCATGCTCCCAGCCTTCTTGGACCCAAGTAGGGTCTTGGCAGGTAGACCACTGTGACTTGGCTTGCCTGCTCCCAGGGCTATGAAGGGTGAGAGGTGGAGAGGTAGGACTCAGAGAGGTAAATGAGCCAGGGGGTGTGCTTGAGTGGCTTCTTCTGTGGAATTCGTGCTAAAGGGGGAATGACATGCACATCCAAGACAACTATGAGGGTATTCAAGGCAGTTCTGCCTATAGCTAGAAAAAGAAATAGTAACTTAAAAGCTTACAAATGACTGCACGATAATTTATTTAACTGTCTTCTATAGGGCTTAGTGACATGTAAAATTATTGTTTATATCTTAGTTAAGTGAAGAAACACATCCAAAATAATGGGAACAAATGGTGTTTTCCATTTTTATAGTGGTGAGACTGGTTTTCTTAATCTTTGGGAAGATTCCCCAGATTTCCTGTAGTAAAATCATATTACTTTTTTAATAGTATATTTTTTCCAACTAGCAGAAGGTCAGAGGATAGAGATAGGTGGGAGCACTGTGGGGCTAACAAGGTAGAGAGGGAGAGCTGCATAGTATAAGGTGGCCTGAGGGTGGTAATGGGAAGGGGCTCTGTATTAGCTACTCTTCTGTCATTGTTGGGACAAATACCTGACACTCAAAATGAGGGAAGGAAAGCTTTATTTAGCTCACAGTTACTGGAGGTTTACAGACACTGGAGGAGAGGCTGGGGTGCTGCTGTGTCCAGGATGGCCCTGTCCACACTAAGAAAGCACAGGCTAGCTGGTTTAAGGGTTCATGCCTCTTCGGTCCTGCCCCTCAAGCCACGCACTGCTCTTCCAGCTGTGACCCATAACTTAGCTAGAGATGAATGACGCAGGATACCGGGAACAGGCCACAGTGCCATGGCCTCTCTGCCCACATCTCCTTGTCATCAGGATGAGCCTGCTGTGGTTCTGAGATGCTCACTCCCACTCCCCCCAACTCTGTCTCCTTTTCCACTGAGGTCAGCTCTACAGCAGAGCCTCCTCTGCAGCTGGGATGCCAGGGAACCTAATTATTCTCTCTGTGTGCATCGAGAAGAGCTGCATTATGTTTAAGTAAGTGTAGCTAAGAGGTGCTGCATCTCAAGAGAAGGTCAAGTGCTGCATATGTATTATATAAGATTAAGATTTTTTCCCCTTCTGTGGTGTACTTGACAAAATAATTTTGCTGTGACCTTTACAGACATCCAGGAGTAGAAATGGGCACAGTGGAATTTCTGACTTCTCTCCGGGTCACAAAGTCACAAACACATAAATCTGTAATGATATTACATAGTATTCAAGGGGGACAAGTGAGCCAAAAAATATGATTTTGGTAATGACAGAGCAAAAGTCTCAAGGATGAAATTCTCCCCCTGAATAACTGGAGTTGTCTGACCAGATAAGGGACAGGAACCCTTCTCCTGACTCTGTTCTGCCTTGGCTGTGTGGTGTTGTACACAGGGACCCCCCACAGAGGAAGGTCAGCCTTTCCAAGGTCACACAGAAATCAAAGTCAAGGCTGGCCGGGCCCTACCTTTGCCAGGGAGGTGTGGGACCAGGAGTGGTCTGGCTGGATCTCAGCTCCTTAACTGCATTGATAGTGGGCACAGCATTTGCAAGTCGATTTGGAGAATGTGAAATGGCCATGAGTCATAATCAATACTGAAATAATGAGGTTGTACTCATCCCCTAAGAATCTCCAGGCAGGAGTGAATATAACACACCAGACATGGGCAGGAGGTTTAATTAAAAGGCTGAAGGCAGACACACTTGGCAGAATCCATTTCTTATGACCCATGATTTTTGCTCAAGATTTCACCAGTCCCAAAGTAGCCTCTGATCCAAGAAGAGCAGTTGCAGGTTTTGTCCAGGAAAAAACACTTTCTCCTGAGCAGCAAGCAGGGCTAATTCTGGTCACTAGCCACTGGAGGCCATGTGCATGACCAGTGGGGACACTGCACTTCAGAACAGCTCTCAGAGAACTCCCTGAGGGGACAGGCTGCTGAAAGGGCTATGTGGCTGTGCTCTGTGGAGTGACCATTTATTCCCAGGTGCTGAAAGGTAATTTCCAGAGTGCTTCAGGCCCTCCCTATTTGCAGCCTTTTGAATGAACATTAGCATCGCCCACTGCCTTCGGGTCTGTCAGTTAAACATGATTAAGGGAGAAGCTTTCAGCAAAGATCAGACGTGTTAAGGATGCACTTAGCACTTAGACCTCAGTGTGCACTTAGGAGAAGCAAAATCCACTCAACTGGATATGCCTGCAAGGAAGACCTGGAGAAGCAGCATGGGTGCAGACTGGAGGGAAGCAGTGGAGAGGTGTGGGAGAACAGGCCCTGCTGAGCAGCTGGAAAAAGACTTCCCCAAAGCCAAAAGCAAGGCACACTTCCAAACTGGGGCCCAGCTGTGCTCCTGGGCTGTCTGATCCGTCTACTGCTAAAGAAGGAGCCTGTGGTTCCTTCCCCACCCTCACCTGCAGGCCTTAGAGATGGCAGCACAAGCCTCTTATTCAGGGAGAGACTGGCAAGTCTTGGGACATAGCAGATGGTGGGGGTAAGGGACACTGAGTCACTTCCATCGCAAAGTCTGTATCCCAACCTGCCCATCCCTGGTCAAAACTGTCTGGGAAATTATATTAATATTAATATAAATTTTATTAACAACAATGGCTGCACTGAAATTAGCACTTATTATCGACCAATACCTCGCTCATAATGACTTATTTCATCCTCTCACTCTCACAGCAACGTTGACAGGCAAGTGTTGTAATTGCCCCACTTCATGCACTTAAGCCCCTGAGGCACAGACAAGCCCAGCAGCTTGTCTCAGGTCCCACTGGGTGACACACCCAGGAATTGAATGCAAGCTGCCAGACTCCAGAAGTTTGGTAGATCATTGGTTGGAATATTTTTAAATTGAGTAAATTTACTGGCAATCAATAAAACCTCACCTAAATCACGGTACACACAAACTTTACCAAGTTACACTCCACTGTCCATGAGCCACAGAAAGTAAGCTGTGCACCTTTCGAAGTTTCTGTTTGCTCTTCTTTAAAACTGGAATGACAATAGCCCCTGCCCAAGACTTGTTTTGATGATTAAAACTGGCAACATAAAAAAGCAGATGCAGCATCTGTCCTGTGATAATTGCTCAATTAAAATTAGTTGCTAAATTTTCTGTTATAGAACAATGATATGTTCAGTATAGGCAAAATGTCATGACCTTGTTAATATTTTCTATTTTTTAAAGCCAACATGTGTCCCAACATGTGGGACCAGGCCACCAAGGTTTTGTAATGCATACACATTGGTTTGAATGTCTAAGATCTAAGGGGTACAAGCAGATAGTAGTGCCCTGGTGGGTCCTGGGAAATAACCTTCAAGAGAGAAAGCTAACTCTTCTGCCCTTTCTCATTCTTCCAGGCTGGAAAGTAGACATGCTGCCTGGGTTCAAGCTATTTTGGATTGCAAGGTGCAAATTGTGTACTCAAGATATTATAGCAACAAGACATAATGCGCCTGAATCTCTGATGCTCCAGTAGCCCAGCCTGCTACTGGAGCTGCCTCAAATGGAAGAGGAAACTGCCTAAAACCCTCTTTCCTTGCACCCCCATGGTCTTTACATTTTTTTCTGTTTCTTAGGGACAAATACAATTTTAAAATACCATTTATTTGCAATTAATCTATATAAGTGTTGTGGTTTGTGCACAGTTGTCCTCCCAAAGCCTCACCCAATCTTGGGGCAGCTTCTGGAATTCATGATTGATTATTGTGAGTGTGGATGCTGCTCCAGCTCTGGGCAGGAGATTTGCATTACAATGTAAGCAGGGAAAAGAAACTAGCTGCTTGGGCTTGCTACTCCTTCCTTTGCCTCTCTTGCTCTTTGCCTCCGCCATGAAAGCTTGCTCTCTGCCATGTGCCACTGCCTTGGAGCTCGCTGAGTATGGACTGAAGCCTCCAGTAGCTTTGAGCTAAGCAAACCTTTCCTTCCATCATTTTGGGTGTCGGGTATTTGTCCCAGCAAGGAGAGAAGAGGAACTGAGACAATAAGAAAGAATCATTCTCATTTTACTGAGTGTGTCACTGAAGCTCAAAGAGGGAAATCACCTGGCCTCAGGCAGAATTCAGAACCAGATCTGCCTTGTGTCAGAGGTGATGCCTTTCCCAGTTATTAACTATGGTTAGTTTGGGGCCCAGGGAGATGGCTCAGTAGAGTAAGCATTTCCCTAGCAAGCTCAGGGCCTGAGTTCAATCCCCAGTTCTATGGTCAGTTAACTGTGCAAGTCATTCTGGATTTATGGACACCAAGACACAGGTTCAGGTGCACCTGTGTGTTAGGAAAGGGATGAGATGCATCTGTCCTGCTTCCAAGGGACATCCTGTCTCTGAGGTAAGGGAAAGCAAAAGACCAAAACTACAGTCTATGTCACTTACTGGCTCTGAGCCACTTGCCATACCTGCCTGATTGGACTCCTGAGCAGAAGTAAAAGCTTGATGGATGGCTGGGTATTCGGCACAAACCTGCTCTGAAAGGCAAATCCATCTTTTCAGTAGATTCTAAGGAGCATGGGGAAATGAAGGGGCCATGAGAGCTGGTGGGACCTACTGCATTTTCCAGAAGATGCTTGGGCAGCTCCACAGCAGGGTGGGAGAGC
This sequence comes from Ctenomys sociabilis, assembly GCA_004027165.1. Taxonomy (NCBI): domain Eukaryota; kingdom Metazoa; phylum Chordata; class Mammalia; order Rodentia; family Ctenomyidae; genus Ctenomys; species Ctenomys sociabilis. Next base: position 8,105 of record PVKA01009601.1, on the reverse strand, counting down.
ACATTCAGTGACTCGCGCAGTTCCTACCTCTAATGGGTGCCAGCTTCCTAGAACACACAAAGTCTGCTTCTCATGTGACCTGCAATTATGAGTTTTTACTGACATCTGGGCCAGGTAGGGCATGGAGCCTCCCACAGCTCTGCCAGAAGACTTCTCAGGTAACCCTAGCACAGGCTGTGAGTGCAGAGGCCATGACCTGCTATCCACCAGTCTGAGGGCATAGAATAGAGCATGCCAAGTGAACCACATGCCTTTAAGCTTGGATTTCATCCTCATCAGACTAATCACCATTATAATCCTATGAAACTTCATTATCAAATTCCCCCTTTACCATTTCCACACACAGCGCTCATTTGTTAATAACCAAGATAAAGGTCCATAAAACAATATTGCTCCCATGTAACTTGTCTTTCTCTTGATTCTCAATAAGAATCTAGAATTTCATCAGAGGAATGTAAGCAATTCACCAAGATGTGTCAATTATTTCAAGATGACAGGTATTCGATTCCCAAATTCATCAGTGGGGGCTGAAAATGTATTGGTGCATCAAGCAAAGCACATTTCTGTAAGCGCTCTCACCATTTGGGAATCAAGAAATAATTGCAATAGCAACACCTTGACTTTCTAATGGAATTTTTCAAAGAGCAAAAGGGTTTTGACACATCCCTCCACCAACGTACTCACAAATTTATCTTTGTAAGCGTCTGAAATAATGAAGATGCTGACTTTATTTTTCCATTTTACAGAACAAGAAACTCAGATTCTCAACTTAGAGACTGAGTGACTTATGTAAGCAAGACATGCACATCAGAGGCAAAGAAAATTGAATGTGATAATTCTTTCACTCTGGGGCTCTAACCACTTAACTTCACAGCCTTCAAAACATTAGTCCCTAGGGCCATGTCCTGAGCTGGCTACTCAGGCTCTACTGAGCAGAATAAGATAGAATTCCATTCCTCAAGGAATACAAAGCCTAGCTGAAGAAACAAATATTCACAATAATTTTAAGACAGCATGTTATGTGAAGGAGATGCATGTATATGAACATGCAGAGACCAGGTAATCTTCTTTCTGTATTAGTAGGGAAAAAAGAAAGGCCTCCTTTAGGAGGTGACAGCTGATGCGGGTTTTAAAGCATGTGCAGGAGTTTACTTGATGGATAAAATAAAAGAGGGCACTCCAGACAGGGAAATGTCATGAGTACAGGCATGGTAGTAAAACAGAATGTTCAACGGTATGTGATAGCTTGCTAGAGCCATAATTCCTGCCCAACATCAGCCTAATACATCAGAAAATTTTGTCTTCATGGGGAAAGATCATGGGTGTTTTAAATAGGCTGGAAAGGGCAGGCAAGGTAGCTCAGAGAATGAAAGCCTCACTCAGGCAAGCTTAAGCAAGCACAAGGACCTCAGGCCACAGCAGCCCCACCCCCAGGGCAGGCTGAGCCAGCCAGAGTCTGGGCATGGTGGCACATACCCTTAATCTCAGCGCTGGGGAGGCTGCAAATAGGAGGACCACAAATCTGCATAGTGAGACCCTGTACCAGATACAATAGAAGAGCCACAAGGCCAGCCAACATTTTGGCCCTAGCCTTTCAAGTTCAGTGAAGACTCAGGACACAGGAGAACCTGTACTGCAACATCATGAAACTCAGTTGAGCTCCAAATTTTCTGAACAAGGAGAGTATGGAGCCACAGAGGAAAGAGATCGAAGTTCTATAGTGTGCCTGGGGAGAGTCACATGGAGAGAAAATTTTCTCTCAGGTTCTCACAGAAAGCAAACTGGTCAAGCATTGGCCATGACTCATCCACATGGATGACACAGACAAAGGATCTACAGAATAATGTAGAGGACTACAAGATAAACCCTGAGGGGACTTCACTGACCTCATAAGAAACAAAAAGTACACGTGTTGGTATGCAGATCTTACTCTATCTTGGTCTTAACCATCCAGCAGAAAAGTATAAAAATGAAGTATACGTCACGGGGCCAGAATATTAAGCTGAGCTGTAAATGGCTATGGTCGACAACTTCTTCAGATAACTCACTATTGTTGTGGAATGCTGGACTGTGTTGTTGAGTTCAAGCACCTAAGTTTGTTGAATGACAACGGAGTGCCCATCTCTGACAGGTGTAGACAAAGGAAGGGGTATAGAAAGGAAGAATCATGATGTGTGTGTATAGAAAGTGCAGTTGGGATAGATAACGCTGTGCTTCTACATAATCCTAAGAGAGGCAAGATCTGCACTAATGGTGGTTGGACAGGATATTATGTCAGCTTCTAGTACTATGGACAACCACTAGGAAAATAACAAGGTAGAAACTATTAATTATTGAATTTTCCATGTAATTCAGGTATAAATAATATGATATGCAAACAGCTACACTCTCTTAATTTACTGATAGAAGACATATGCTATAATAGTGTCTGTAAGTATAATATCATGTATGCACCTTCTATAATACCAAAATATTATGAAAACAGTTTGCAATGTATTGATTTATCAAATCCATCTTGTCAAGGTATGTTAAAACTGTCTCATTGATATTTGTACTTCAATAAAATAATAATAAATAAAAATATCAGAGTCGCATGTGCAAACATCGTATGGTCTCCCTACTGTGAGAATCTGAAAAAATAAATAAAATCTGAAGAGTACAACAAAAAAAAATAATAAAAATAAAAATAAAATAGGCTGGAAAGTCTTAAAGGAGGACAGAATTGTGAACCCAGTCTTGCGGTAGGGAAAGCACGCATCTGTTTCAGGAACATCCACCCGCCCTGCACTGAGTCAGGCAGGACCTCACTGCCCTCCAACACAGTCTCACAGAGGCTGCTGAGGACCCGGTGGCCCTGTTTGGATCTGGGTAGCTCATCCCCGGCCAGGGCTCTCAGGGTTTCCCAACCACCACCCAGGAGATTTACTGCTGCCCCCAGCACATCTGGCTGCCTTCTCGGTGCATCCTTAGCTGATGACAGGACAGGAGATGCAAAGGGGCAGAAAGATGTGAGCTGGAAGCTCCTCTGCGTGGCCCTGGCCTTTCCTCCCTGGGAATCAGCACTCATGGCTCCTTTCTCCAGGGGATGCTTCCTCTCTGCTCTTAATCAGGGTTGCACTTCAGACCTTTGCACGGCCCACTGTGGATTTATGATTTAATTTGTGTGTATGGCATTAAGAAATGATTTCGTGGCTGGTCACTTAAGAAATGATTAAAGACCATCATTTCCAACCCGCATCACTCCCTGGGGGAAGGGAAGTGGTTTGAGACAGAAGGAGGTGTTAATAATATGCTGAGATGGACATGTGGCAGGGAAGCCAGTCACCTGGGGGATGGAGGCAGGGAGGGCAGACCTGGGCGACTTCTTGCTGCAGGCTCTGTGTGTGTGTGTGTGGGGGGCGGTGTGCACGTGTGTGTGCACACACTCACATGCCAGGAAGCATCTGACACCGCTAAGACACCCCAGTCTACAGAGCAAGAGGGCCCAGCCACGTTAGACATTTGTGATGCTATCTTAGAATTGACAAGCAGATTCCATCCACAGCAGGCACAATAAAAACCCAGGCCCAGACACCACTCCTTGGATGTTTACAATTCCCGGGCAGTAAACTTGGGCCTGGGTGTGGGTGATTTTGATGTGGCAAAAGAAAACAACTCATAATGACTCAGCTTTCCGTGTGCTGACACAAACTGGAATTTCACATGCAGGAGTTCTAAATCACCTTTGACACCTCTTCTCAGCAACAGCCAAATGTCACACTACCAATTTACGAGGTGTGGTTATAAAGTTCTGAGCCTTCATAATGAGCTTCAAAAGGCACACTCAGCTTCCCTCCAGGAATTCCTCAAAGCCAGGGCTGTTCTCAGTACCTCACAGTGCCAACCAACAGAGCCGAGCCTTGGATTAAGGCTGTTCGTGGTAGCAGGGGTCAGGTTCACCCTGCAAAAACCAGGAGGCAGTGATGTGGTAGCAATGAGATGCCACCTGCAGTGACAATCCAGAACCTCGTTTCTGATCCTGTTTTCAAGCCTTTGCTACGTACAGACAAGTCCCACTGCAGACTCACTGAGCCTCAATGGACCTGTCGTGAAATGGGGACAAGAGGAATAGGAACAGCTCTCTGTCACCTTTGCTTTTAGTGAACACATGCAAGACTTGATTTTGATATTATTTATGTTTCCCACAGCTACTCATATGATCCTGGACAAAATCCATCATGCTAAAGGATGAGCTTTCCTTAAGTTTTCATTTTGCACAGCAATAATTACTGAACATATGCATTCTAATTTATGTTCTATAACAATTCTCTGTAGAAGACAAGGAGTGACTATCTGGGTGGGATCACAGAGAGGACCCTGGAAATGATAGCAATGAACCTCAGGCATACTTTGCAGAAAGTAGGTGTGACTCACCCTGTCTGGGCTGCCCTTCTTTCGTGGTAAAATAAGTGGTCACACTAGGTCCATGGACCTGAGATCAACTGAACAGGTGCATTCTTTGGACTCCTCCACCATGCAGCCAATCAGCACACAGTTTTATAAGGGTCCCGGTTGATACAAAGAGTAAAATGCAGGCTGTGCTGCAAGAAGTTCCTTCTCTAGTCTTGCAAAACCCCGTTCAGCTTCATGACACTAATCTAAGCATGGGCACCAGCCTTTCCAGGCTGCAAAACCAGTTAAGTGGAGGCACTGGGGAAGTAAAGGCTGCAGGCACCCAGCATGTTGAAGGCAAGGTGGAGACTCAGCTCATCTGGATTTAGGCTTCCTGGAAATATTTTCCCATTAACCTGCAGGGTTTCTCCATCAATAATGATACTAGCCATAATGAAGACAAATACTTTGCAATGAACTGTCGTTTTTTCATGTAGGAAAAAGCTATTCAAATTAAAGTCACTTTGGTCTCTCTCGCCTTTACATTTATTTCACTTTCCTGGCATATCTCTGAGCTTTAAAAAAATCTATTTCTGAAAAAGCAGGCAGAGGGAGAGACATGCAGCAAAGATTCTACCCACTGCCTAGATAGCTGCCACCACCAACACCCATGGGCCTGCTGCCGTCACCTGCTTAGGGAGAAGAGGGAGGGGCACCGGGCAGCCCTTGAGCCTCATGAAGACGCAGGGCTCTGGGACTGCTCTGGGTTCCCTGAGCAGTAGGAAAGGAGGAAGAAGGGCACGGCTTGTGATAGACTCATTTGGCCTTATTATTATTGTTTTTAATGTGTAGGCTTTAATTAGCTTGACACATGTGGCACTAACCTCTGTGTACTACACACATAATTAAATCTCTAGTTAGCAAAGTGGGAGAACAGCAGGTGGGAGCATCATCACCTCCCACCTGCCCTGCTGGGCTCCAGAGAAAGTGCTCAAAAGAGGAAGATTAATCACCCCAGCCCTCCCCCTGCTCTCCCTCTCAGCCCGATTGCATGCCACCCCTGCTGGCATCAGAGCCTTCCCCTAATGGCTTCGGCCTCCCCTGTACTTTCACCTCTGTCTATAGGATGTCTCCTGTGGATGGTCACAGCACAGGTCCAAAAGCTGGTGGTTCCCTAGCCACCCTTCCTTCCCATGGCCAATTGTAACATGGAGCCATCTGTATGTTCTAACTACTCTCTAATCTTCTTTCTGCTCCTGGCCTGGTCACCTTTTCATCTTGTTGCTAGCTCCCTAATTTTTCTGGCTGCTGGCTAATTTTTTCTTGCCTCCTCTCTACACCTGCAGGAGGATTCTTATAGTTGAGATCTGGTGGAGACTTTCTTGGTTTTATTTTTGCTTTGCATGTTATAGTCCTGGGGACTGAACCCACAGAGTGCTGAGCTCTATCTCTGTCTTTTAAATTTTGAGACATGACCTCTTTGAGTTGCCCAAGCTAGACTCTTTTACAAACCTCCTGCCTCCACCTGTGGAGCACCTGGGATTAGAGGTGTGCACCATGGCATCTGGCTGCCCTTCTTGTAGTCTTCACAGTGATGATCAGGAGCTTGGAGTGGGTATTTCATAGCCCCTGAAGATATGGCAGTCAGGGCCAGTGAATCTGTCCAGCTTTGCCCTGTGCCTGCCTTCCTAGAGCTGACTACAGCTCCAAGCCAAGAGAAGACCAGGCCTTGTGAACATTCCAGCCCATGACTATCTGGCCTCCTCTGCTCACTTGTCCCAGCTGCTGGAGGAGCCCCTACCAGCCCAGAGCCTGTTCTCCTCAAAACACATCTGCCTCTACGCCCACTATATATCAGCAGGTTCCTCAACTGCAGTCCATCCAATGCAGGAGAAGGCTGTCTGCTTCCCTTAGCCTCCCCCACCAACGTACTCCCAGTACCCTGTGCATCTCTACTTGCCAGTTCCTAAGCAGCATTTTCAGACTTGTGTAAAAATGTTTTAAAAAACGAGCATACATAAGACATTTTAAAGGCTCTGAGCTTCAATTTTTCCTTCTATGTGCCTATAGCAATCTTTGGAGGTTTTGGTGAGAGATCCCACTTTCTGCAGTGCTCTTCTCTCCCAACCCTAAACCTGAAATACATCCTTCTTCCTTGTGCTCACCTTCCACTCTGTTCATGAGCAAATCCCTCATCTCTTCGGCATGAGTGTCTCTTTCCACAATACCTGCTAAGCACCTAATGGCATGTGGAATTAGGGAGTCCAGGGACACAATCTTTTACCAGCTGTGTGGTGACCACAAGAAAGTCACTAAGCTTTCACAACCTCAGGCTCCCATACATAAATTAGAAATAAGAGAAGTAGCCAACTCATGAAACTGTCAAGAATTAAATGCAGCAATCCAAAGACAGTGATTTGCATAACAAGCACTTAAAAGAGTTAGCTCACAGCCACCACCACCACCACCACCAGCCAGTGTGTCTTACTAAACTGAAAACACAGGATCTGTCCAAGTTAGTGCATACAAGTTCTCACCCAATGCAAAATGGGGTCATTGAACTGGGTTAATTGCAAAACTATCTTTATATCCACAGGTCCTCTTGTTTGACCACAGAGATTCTTCAGTCCTCCCAGTGAATCCCTAGCTTCCCCTAGATTCTTCCCTTCTTTTAAGGAGTCTTTGGGGGGGGGGCAATAAAAAGCTTCCTGTAAACCTCAAAGCCCTGCCTACAATGCCCATCAGTCGTGCTGAGGAGAGCCTGCATTTCATGCCTGCAAGCCTGGGCCTTCTTTTTTTTTTTTGTCTTTTTGAGACAGGGTCTCACTATGCAGTTCAGGATGGCCTTAAACTCACTTTGTAGCTCAGGCTGGTCTCGAACTCACAACAATCCTCCTGCCTCAGCTTCCCGAGTGCTGGGATTACAGGCATGCGCCACCACACCCGGCTACGAGCCTGGGCCTTCTGCTCAGATCTGCCTACCCGTCTGCCTCACAGGAGTGGCATGTGCAGGCTCCTCTTCTGCCTCTCCTTCCTCCTCCCCTGGGCCTTGCAGCTCCAAGCTTTCTGCACAGTGCAGAAAGACCAGTCTTTTGTGTTCTCTTACCTTCTTCATGTTGGCCCTGCCTCCACCTCACAGCTGCTGCTTTTTGGGCTTTAAAAGGTCACATCTCTACCTGGATGGATTGTCAGTGGAAAAGCCAGCCCCATTACCTGTCATGAACCTCTCAGTCTCACAGGACTTGGAAACATGATAGTGACATTTCTTAGAACTCCAGGAGGGGCATGTGGACTGGAATCCACTAAGGATGTCCAACTCCCAGCTACGGGCAGGGAAGAGAAGCAGTAGCTTTGACACTGCACCCCAGGCAGTGAGGGGAGTAGTTATGGGTTTTGGAGGAGGCCAACTTTTACAGGAACCACCAGGTGATTGCAACTCATTACCTGCTTCAGTACTGGTGGGGGCCATGAGTATCACTGGCAGCATCTTCCCACTACTGGTCCCAGCAAGGGGCCGACCTGAGAGTGCTAAGCAACCTGGTCTGACCTCTCCCTCACCATCACTCCTTGGAGTTTTGCAAGCATCTAAATCCTTATGTTAAATTTCATTCTGCTTGAAGCAACCTGAAAAATGTCCATAAAATTCCCTTTGTACCTCCCTCAGATTTTATATATATATATATATATATATATATATATATATATATATATATATATATATATATATATATATA
>PVKA01009600.1:0-67732 GCA_004027165.1 Ctenomys sociabilis | reverse complement strand
GATTATGCCTCTTTAGTATTGCATCAGCTTAATGGTTATTTGGCCAGCCCCTGGAATAGCTCCTTCCTAAACTATACATTACAGCTCAGTCATGCCATAGCTCAGATTAACCGGACCCGTGTACCACCTATGTCAGCCGAGGGGTTCTGGCAATCGTTGGCCAAGGCAGCGGGATGGATCACACGGTGGGCAGGATCAAATTCCCTCCTTGTCATATGCTGTGTTGCTATTGTGGGCCTAGGATTTGTCACGTGACGCTGCTGACGCAGCAGTAAAAGGCAACAGGTTATGGTCCATCAGGCCCTCGCAGCCATGGGCCCCCCGCCAGAGGCACAAATTTTGAAAATAATGGCGTTCTCGGGACATAGCTCAACATCCACTGAGTGGCTGAGTGGGTATGCCAAGGACGGGTAAGACAAAGTTCCCCACCTTGATCAACCTAAGACAGGCCCCACTCCCTTGGCAAACCAGCTAGATACCGAGGTGTGAGGCCGAGCGGCACTGCATGATGTCTTCCTCTCGGGGTTTTAAGAGGAACATCAGAATATATGATTGTACGCATCTAGGTTCCATCCATTAATCCTAGCCCTGTGCAAAAGGATGAGGCTCAGGAGGGTAACCAGGCACTGGGACGGCCGACTGGCGCCAGGGGATCGCTCGCGAGCTAGGTAAAACAGGGTACAAGCCACTATATTCACTCGTGTATCGCTGGTTATTGCCTTCTTAGTAAGACAAAAGGAGGAAGATGTTGGGAGCCGAGCCAAGATGGCGCCCGCTCCTCGCTCCCCCGCCCATGGTGTCTGCAAAGATGGCGCCCATATCCTGCTTCCTGATTCTTGTTTTTGTACAACTCATCGCCTTATTTAGTTATGATAAATCACCCTGTCGCCGAGGGCCTATCCGCGGGCGCTGCGTGGCTCCCCCTGATTGGATTGTGTATACTATATAACCTGTTGCATAAGGAAGTTGCACATGCTTGCACGATAGGAGCCGCGAATAGCGGACACATGTAGAGGCTTGCATCACACCCAATAAAGGCTTGCTGAACCCCGTTTGTGAGTGTCTGAGTGTCTTCTTCCGTGGGACGGGAGTGGCGACGGACAGGTGACCCCATGGCTCTTCAGTCCAGAGCTACTGCATATAAGTGGAGCACAGGCGCTGTGCTACTGCTTGGTGTCTACCTATGCCAGGCAGCGCTGTGGATGTAAAATGACCACATAAAACTCAGGCTGTCTTGCCAATTCCTCAGCATGTGGCATCTAAAAAAACTGGGGTGTTAAAGGAAAACCTGTTCCTCATTTATGCACCTCGAACCTCAGAGAGGTTCTGCAATTCCATTTAGTAGGAAAGAGGTGTGGTCCATATTTCTTGAAGTACATTCTTGGTTCAAAGTCCTAGTTCACTGCCTGTAGTTACTTGCATTCTAATTAGGATGGGTGCCTTATTCATAAGCTAATTAAATAAACTCTTTTTATATCATTAATGTAACAATTACCAAGAAAATCAACTTATAAAGAGAAAAGGTGATTTGGCCAAAGTTTTCACAGGCTCCAGTCTGTGACTGGTTGTTCTCATTGTTATGGGGCCCAGGCAAGGCATCAAGCATGAGGGAAACCTGTGACAAGCGAACTGGCGCAGGACAGGCAGTGGGCCCACAGCACCCCTCAGAGGCACACATTGAATCATAGAGAAACCTCTCTTGTATAGCTGGGGGCTCCCATAATGGTTTCCATCAGTTCTTTGAAAATAGCAGTTAATGGGTAGAATTTTCACCATGACTAATTTTGTATGCTGACATCTGGGACCTATGCAGTGACATCAATGATAGGAAAGTGCAACACAAAGACCACACCTCTCATCTTGGTCTTCTAAATGTGTACTATTTCTAATGTTTTATCAATTATTATTATAATATTCTTGTTAATATAATTTTCTTTAAAGTAAAAGAAAACAAGGAAAAGAAAAATTAAGGTTTCTTGAAAGCAAGCAGTAATATTCAATATTTGCCCAATCATGCATAATTACCTGTTAATCTGAACAACAGATTTGTTGATAAAAATAAATAATAAAATAGCCATTGTTAATTATTCTTGTTTTGAAAAACCTATAACATATACTGTTCTGTATGTTACCCTGATAATGTCTTATTTAGTTTTTAATATGTTAATAATTTTATTGAGAAAGAAGTAGCAATGAGACAGTTTCAAAACAGGTTAATTGAACAGTTACAATAAGTAATACATTGCATATTGTTGTGTTTGTAGTAGTTATTCCTAGTACAAGATGCAGACATGCTATCAATCCTAAACATTATTAGTTCAAAATCTTCTTCTCATTGAACTATATCTGTATATCCAAAATAGCATAAATATACAGCTACTATAAAATGGTCCACTTATATCCCTTTTTTGTTTACTTTTGTCAGAGATGTGTATTCCATTGTCATTCATATATTGTAGGTTCATGAATTCAGTTGCTTAATCCAATATAGTTCAGTAGTTTATAATAATAGTGGGTTATCCATAAGACTGTCAGTGTCAGAATTTGTTGACTTAAGCCTTTTACAGCTCATCATATTTCTGCTATTTGTGTTTGCTTTTGTTTTTACACTTCAAAATAAAATAAAATTTGATAAATAAATAAATATAAAAAGAAACCTCTCTCACAGCTCTGCCCTTCCAAGGCTCCACCACTTCTGAAAAGCACCAACCTGGGGATCAGGCATTGTGCCTCAAGGGTCTTTGGGGACAGTGAAAATAACACTATAACACTGGGTAAATTCAAGCTTTGTTTCCTGTGTCAATTATTGAATCTAGTTTATAAATTCTTAATAAAAATTGATACTTCATAAGGGATCAAACTCAAAGTTGTTATATTGTTTATAAATCAAAGAATATTTTCCTGTTTATCTTTTAAAGATACAAAAATATTTAGTATGTTAGAAGGTGCATTTGCTATTGCAATGTGATTGATAGAATGCCATTTATATCTGCTTAATTTTTCAGGGAAAGAGTTGAATTCTAATTACTAGGTTCTGTGCTTGCCTGAATTTGAGTGTGTGCTCTTTTACTTCAGGAGAATTATGCATATTGAGTTTAGCTATTGACTTTTACTTCGGATATAAACTTACTCTCTAAAAGAAATTTTCTATTCAGAAGAAAAATAGAGACACAGACCTTGTAGACCTCTCTCTGGTCACATAAAGCTCTGTGACTAACAACATAGCTGTGGCCAAAGCACTTAATTCCTTCTTGATCATTTGACAAAGAACAAATTTAAGGGTAAGAACTTAACTTAGAATTGATTTTTACATCACTGGGCTAACTCAAGACATTGTTCACAACACTTAACATGGAAAAGAAAGGAAATGAAGATGCTGAAAAAATATCTTATATGTCCTGCATTTACTTAATATATTATAATCAATATATGAAAGTATAAAATATTTATAAGAAAGTACCAATGTAACATTCCTATAGTGTGATGTTTTGTAACAAAAATGTTTAGTTTATATCAAGTGTCATCACTGCCTTCTATGTTTAGAGACTGTTGTTGAAAACAAAGATTTTGATTTTGAATATACAAGTCAAATTCTTTCACACATTTTCTTAATTTTTTGTGAGGAAACAGTGCATGCATATATGTTGTATTTTATTTTCACAAATATCTATACACATATACAATATATACTTATATGCATCTATTATCAAGAATATATTTCAAGACATTGGGGCCACAATCCCACTAAAATGTATGCACCCAATCTTATATATTCTTAGAAGTGTGCTTGTCTTTTTGTGTGTCTGTGTATACATCTGTGATTACATCAATGTTTGTATCAAAGTGTTTCCTTACAGAAATCCTGAAGTACAAGCTGTTCTGTAATAAGAGAGAGATATAGAACTAATATTTTCTACAAATAAAAATATCATCAAGTAATAGATCATTATTCTTAGTATTGTCTAGTTTGTCTATGAATTATATATCGATGTACTTAACACTAAATAAGTATTTGGAAATTTTGTTTTAGCACTTCATTAATTCTCTCTTTTAGTCCATGTGGGAGAGAAATGAATATTTACATTGCCGAGTATTATAGTAAAAGTAAGTGTACAGACTTCCCTTCAAGATATTTTGCTTGGGCCTAGACTCTGAGGTATTATATCTACAAGAAACTTCACTTGTGAGGGCTTTCACAGGCACTCACAATGGTACCCTGTCCTAATTTCTGACGTGAATAAGTTTATTGGCTCTGATACTGTTAAGCAGTATCACTGAAGTTATTTTAAACCTCAACATCCTTTTCACATTCAGTTTAATCAATGCAAATTAGGAAAAGACTGATCATTCTTCTTTCTCTCTGTATACAAAATTCCTAATTCTTTTCCCTGACAGGACAACAGGACTGCCTCTTTTTCTGATGCTGGAAATAACAAGACAATAAAGATTTTGAGATTTTATTTGCTACTCTTTGTATTTAGGGACTGATTTTGAAAAAAATACACACAAACCTACGCATTAGTAGCACAAAAATAAGGTTTAATAGAAGATCCATTGGATATTTTGTATAGAAGATCCCGCATGCTCCACTGGCGCCAGAACGCTGGGTGCACTGTGCTCACTGCTGAAATCCGGTCTAGTGGCACACACCTGTAATCCCAGGGCAGGGATGACTGGGAGAGGAGGATCACTATGTGTCTAGGCTGCTTAGCAAGACCCTGTACCAAATAAATAAATAAATAAATGATTAAAAAATAAAAATTAAATAAATGCTTCCCTCTTAACTCAGAGATCTGATGCAGTAAGACTGTTGTGAATGTTAGGACAGCTTAAATTACATAGTGAACTCAATACTAGCCTAAAGTATACAGAGAGACCCTGTCTTAGAAAAGAAGCTTACTCTTTAATTCTTCTTGCCATGGTCTATTCATAATCCCCACAGACAGGGACTATGTTCTAGTGCTTTTAGTGACTAAAAGCTTTAGGCAATTAGAAGCCCCGAGTTCTTTCATTACTTTACCTGTGTTTCCAACTTTTGCAGTTAATGAGGATAGTCTGCTTTTTATTCTCACAAGTAAATAGTTCTAGTTACAATTCATTGTATATGAATTATCTCATCTATTTCTCATATGAAACATAGGAAGTACTTTATCATAATATATTTACTCACAGTTAGTCTTGGATTGTATTGTGGAATAACTGACATCTTGAAATTACAATTTCATGGTATCATTATTTTGTGTAATCATAGCTGAAGGAGTTGTGTCTAATGAACAAGGAATTCATCGTAAGTTTTCCTTCAACAGACTTAAATCATCAGACATTAAAAAAGAAAATGTATTAGGAATCATAAAATTATTATGAAGAGATTCTTTGCAGTGTAATTTTTCAATATATATAATAAAACATATTTTAGAATAGAATGATCAGATATATTTAGCAAAAAGGATAATTATAAAAGTATGTGTGCCTATGAATATGACAAGCTAGGTAGTGAAAAATGGGAGTAGAAATTTGAAGGCCTTAATTTTAATCATTTGTAAATCTCACTTTCAAATTCAAAAGATTATTTCCTCACTGAAACTAAATATCTGGATTTGAGTAGTAATTTGCAATAAATAAGTGTTTAAGGACAAGATAAATCCCAAATCAGATCTAAACCCATCAATACCTTTATGTCAAGACCTGTCTTTTTTATGTCATTTTAGTTTTGAGTCATAAGTACTTCACTTTGATCCAGGGTCATTGACTATAAGATTTCCCTAATCAAAATAATTAAAAAGGAAAATAAAGGAAAAACTATGAAATGAGGAACGAGAAGGAGGAAAGGGATTTAAAAACAGAAAAAACAATAAGGAGGACAGAAGTCAAGTAGAAAGATAAAAGATGATCAAGAATCCCAACCTGTTAGACGTCCAAAAAAATGTGACTTATACATCAAAATATACAGTAGTAAAGATTTAAAAAGTATCTAAATTCTGAAAAGTCAGCAAAACAAAACAATACTGTTTTAAAGAAATAAGGAATGCTATCTAAGAAACCAATCTATCATTTATTTTTTCCCTCACTATTATAAATTGACACTCTTAGTTGCCCCTGGTGTGTTATTCTAATGTTTGAAAAAATACTTTGCCCTTTTCTTACATTAGAGATACCAGTGATCCCCCTATAACTCTGAAATCTTTACTTACTTGCCTTTCCTTAATACACACCTACATGTGTTTGAAAGCAAAAGCCCCTCTGCATCATTTTAATATCTCTTTTCAATATTTTTATTTTATTTTAAAGAGTAAATAAAGCAAAAACAAAGACAGAAACAGAAACATACAGCAAATATGGTATAAAATTTCAAAACAAAAATAGAAAATTAACATTGGTTGTTTTATTATTACATTTATCATCAAATCTGTTGCTCAGATTGAACATTAACCCTCACTGTCAACAAACTTTATTTTTTTGGTCATTTTTGCTTTTAATTTATTTTAATGAGGGTATAATAATAATTGATAAGACATTAGAAGTGATACACATTTAAAAGAACAAGAGGGGAGATATTCAACCATGTTTTCTCTATTGCATATTGCTGTCTTTCCTGCTGTCTTCAAAATAGTTGCTCAGATTACAGATATTGGCATATAGTTAGTCAAAGTGAAAATTTTAAATATTAACTGCTACTTTCAAAAAACTGTTGGAAATTAGTAGTGCAATCATCTTAGCTATCCTGCATATATATTTGCATGATTTTCTCCCTAATTTTTCTCCTATCTTTTCTCCTTTCTCTCGTCTTCAGTGTTTATTCCTTAAGTTCAGTTTCTTTCTGTTTTACTAACATCTATTATTCCTTCCAGATTTTATTTATTCTTTCAAGTTCTTACACTAGGGAACACTATGATATTTACACATGTGGGTCTGATTTATTTCACATATGAATATAGCCTCTAGTTGCATCTATTTGCCTCTAAAGGCCTCAAGTTTGTCTTTCTTTATAGCTGAGTAATACTCCACTGTATTAAAACACTACATTTTTTCATCCATTCCTTTGGTTATGGACATTTTGGTTGATTCCAAGATTTAGCTAAGACAAATTGTGCTGCTATAAACATGGGTAAACAAGTATCACTGTGGTATGATGTTTTCAGTTCTTTTGGGAAAATACTCAGAAGGAGAATAGCTGGGTTGATTTCCAGTTCTAGGTTTTTGTGGAGTCTCCACACTGATTTCCATAGTGGTTGTACCACTCTAGATTTCCACCAACATTGGAGAAGGGTTCCTTTTTTCTCACATCCTTTTCAACACTTGTTATTGGTTGGCTTGTTGATGATAGCTATTCTTTCTGGAGTGAGATCGTATCTCAATGCTGTTTTAATTTGCATTTCTTAAATGATCCATGCTATGGAACATCTTTTCATGCATTTATTTGCCATTTTTATTTTCTCATCTGAGAAGTGTGTCCTCATCTCAGATGCCTATTTCCTTTTTCTTTTCTTTTTTTGGATTGGATCTTTGAATTTTGGGGGCCTGATTTTTTTTTTTATTTCTTTATAAATTCTAGATGTCCTTTGCCTGGGTGACTATTGATTAAGGTTTTTTCCCCAATTTGTGGGGTGACTTTTCACTCTGTTGGTTATTTCTTTTGATATGCACAGACTTGTCAATGAGCGAGATCCCACTTACTGATGCTGTAAAGTGCTTCCAATGCAGTTTGGGTTATGTTCCTGAACTCTCTGTCTACCCCTACATCTTGAAGATTTCCAGCTACTTTATCTTCCAGTCAATTTAGTGTTTCTGTTTAATGTGTAGACCTTTAATCCATTTTGACTTTAGTTAAGTTTGCAGTGATAGACCTGGATCTAGTTTTAGTTTCCAGCATGCGTAGAGCCAGTTTTTTCAGCACCATTTAGTAAAGAGGTTATCTTTCTTCCAGTGAACAGCCCCTTTGTCATAGATAAGGCAGCTGAATGGGTTCGTAGTTGTATTTGTATCTTATAATCTGTTTTTTTTTTTTTTTTTTTTTTTTTTTTTTTTTTTTTTTTTTTTTTTTTTTTTTTTTTTTTTTTTTCTTCCCAGTGCCATGTTGAATTTATCACAGTAGCTTTGCAGTATAATGTCTAGTCAGGGTTTGTAATGCCTCCTGCCTTGCCTTTTTGTTACCCAAGAATACCTTTGTTTTTCTAGGTCTTTTCTGGTTCCCAATAAATTTTAAGAATGTGTTAGGTACTTTGATTGGGAGTGCATTGAATCTGTATAATACTTTCGGGACTATGACCATTTTCTTAATGTTGGTTCTTAATATTCAGGAGCAAGGAATATCTTTCCATTTTCTGAAATCTCCTTCAATCTCTTTTTTCCAAGTACAGTGTAATTTTCATTGTATAGATCTTTTACTTCCTTTGCTAGAGTAATTCCTAAGAATTTCTTTTTTAGGATGGTATCGTGAAGGGTATTATTTCTCTAATTTGTCTCTCAGTGAGTTTGTTATCTTTGAAGAGGAAGGCTATTAATTTTTGGGTATTGACTTTCTATCTTACTATGGCACTAAATTTATTGATTAATTCTAGGAGTTTCTTGGTGGAGTGTTTGGTCTTCCATGTACAGTATCATATTGTATGTGAATAATGATACTTGTTCCTTACCTATTATTATTCCTTTTATTTCTCTCTCTTGTCTAATGGCTCTGGCTAATGTATTGAACAGAAATGGTGATAGTGGAAATCCTTATTTTATATCTGACTTTAGAGTAAAAGCTTTCAGTTTTTTTTCCATTTAGAATGATTTTGGCTGTTGGTTTGTCATAAATTTTTTTTATCAGATTGAGCTCTAGGCTATGTATTCCAATTTTTCTTTGGGCATTGACCATGAATAAGTGTTGGACTTTGTCAAAATCTTTTTTTGCATCTATTGAAATGGTCATGTGATTTTTGTTTTGGCTGTCTTGATATAGTATATTATGTTCATGAATTTGCATGTGTTGAACCATCCTTGCTTTGCTGGCATGAAATATACCTGGTCGTATGATCTTCCTGATCATTTGTTGCATTCTATGTGTTAGTATTTTATTGAGGATTTTTTCCCAACTATATTCATAAGAGAGATTGGTCTGTAATTCTCTTTTTTGGTTGAGTCTTTCTCCAGTTTTGGTATCAGTATACAGCATTTTCCTCCGGGAATGAGTTTGGGAATATTGCTTCCTTTTCAATTTCATTGAAGTATTTGAGAAGTACTGATATTAAATCCGCTCTAAATTTTTTGTAGAATTCAACTGTGACTACATCAGGAGCTGGACTTTGCTTTGTTGATAGGGTATTTTTGTTAGAATTTCATTTTTAACTTGTATGTATCTACGAAGTTGTCCATTTCTTCTGTATGTTCAATTCTGTGATTGTAAAAATTTTCAAAGTTTCTATTGATGATATTCTGAATTTCGATAAGATGTTCAGTAATTTCACCCTTTTCATTCCACATTAATTGAAATAGAAGATTTTATTCCCTTTTTTGATGAATTTGGCTAGGGATTTATCAGTTTTATTTAATCTTTCAAAACAAATAAGCTCTTTGACTTATTAATTCTTTGCATTGCTTCTGTGTCTCAATTGCCTTAATTTCTGCTTTACTCTTTAGATTTCCTCTCATCTGATATCATTTTTATCGACTCTCAAATAGGAAAGATTTTTCAAAATCTTCTCTATATTCCTAAAATAACTTTTTACCAATTGAAAAAAGATACAGCTTCAGCTGTCATTTACTATAGTAAGTCAAGAACCTGGCGTAAAATAAATATTCACAAATATAAATACGTCTCAATTATAACCATCAATGTAAATGGATTCAATCAGCAATTATCTTTAGTTAAATCATACCACCCAATAGCTTAACACACTAATTATGTCAATAGAAGATGAAAGTATGTTAATCCGAAGAATAATTGTTTGAAATTATAAAATTCATATAAAGGCCAGGGAGATAGCTAAGTAGAATAAGCACTTGCCTGACAAGTTCAAATGCCTGAGTTTGATCACTGGTTCCAAAAAATATAATTCATATGTTTGTGTGTGTGTGTGTGTGTGTGTGTGTGTGCATGTGTGTGTGTCTGTGTGTGTGTGTGTGTATTTCTTTGTGTACAATTTATCAACTGTGTTGCATTTTTGGATGACAAAACAATTATTGAAAACTTGAATGAGGTAATGAACAAAATTTTCTGGCAGTAAGTTTTTTAAGAGGTAGAGAAAACTAATTATTGTTAACATTTTGGCATAAGAGAAGATCCCCATATGGGTTCCATTTATGATATTGCGAAACCTTAAAGTGAATGAGAAACATTAGTTTTATTTCTAAGCAATGAAGCACGAGCAAAGCAAATATATTCTTGGCTTTACTGATAATATCTCTTGCCAAATCTATGTACATTTTTTCTCAGATGACTTGGCCAAATTGTAGTTTGCAAATAGACCAATTAGGAAATTAAATATTCATTTTGCAAGGGAGAATATACAACACTAGAAGCACTGATTTAGGATAAGTAAAACTCCCAACCTGGTATATGATGAAGTACCAAATGTGCCCTCTGAACATAAAGAATAAATTCTAAAGGACAGTGGAGTTGAAGAGTGGGAAAGAATTATTTAGAGTTAGTTTCTGAGAGACAGGGGGGCCCTAAATGTCAATTGCCATGGAGGCCTGTTGTTAGGGTTATTATATGAAGATGTCACAATTTGGTCGCAATGTGGAGCAAGCTATGATGAGAATATACGATTACTCATGTATCTGTTTGGCTCATGTTGATATAATAGAGTAGGGGGACATACAGCAAGAGTACCTGGAAAGAACAAAGGCCTTTTGGGGAAGGCTTGGGTCTGGATGCTCTGGTCATCACTTGGGTGAGTGCTGCTCCCTAGACTTCTTGGACCAAGTGGTTCCAATTATAATGTAATTCTAAGTTACTGCTTCTCTCTGTGGGAGGCATGTAGGTCTGGCCTCTGCATCCTCACCTTCAGGCCTGGTCATTTAGCTAGATGTAGCACACCACATTTCTGATATTTCTTTTTTCTGCTGGCTTTCTTGAGATCCCATTATTGCTCTGACTAATTCGAATCTATCTGAGATCTGTATGGTAACATTACAATAAGAGAAGTGCAAAACTATGGATTCTGGCAATCCTAATCATGTCAATTACCACTTTTAGTAATTAAGTGCCAAATAAACAACAATATAGCACTGGGGACTCCTTTGGACCCAGCCCAAGCCTGGCATGTGTGTGAGAGAGCTTCTTTTCCGCTTTACCCACAGTACCTCTCTGGACACAGCACAGGCCCAGCAAGTGACTGGGATCTTCCATCTTGTTCTCAGGACCCTCCAGACATGGCCCAGGCCTGGCATGTGTGTGGGAGAACTTCCATTTCCCTGCACCCACTGGCCATCTCCAGACCCACTGCAGAGCAGGTGTGTGAATGAGAATTTCCACTGTGCTCTCAGGACCCCTCAAGTCCTAGCTGAGGCCCAGCACATGGGCCTAGTGTGAAACTCTTCACCTGAAGTCCCTGAAGAGAGGCTAGGGGCAGAACTATCCAGCTAATTCAGGAGCAGGACATCTTGCCAGAGGGGCACAGTGGACTTAATTCCTTGGGCTGCTGCAGGAAGAAGCTGAGCACAGCAGCCAGACCCAAGCCAGGCACATCAAGATGAGTTCAAACTTCATAGATCATGACCTCGTCAGCTGAGACAATTTGCTAGTCCCAGATCTATAGGAGCATCCTCCCTCTTTCTCTTTTGACTGAGAGGAGCAAAAGGTAACTGGGGTGAACTTATTTGCCCAGAAGAACCCAGGTACACGAGGAGGAGGTAGTCAGACAGAACTTAGGGGAAAAAACTTAAATACAGATTCCCAATTTAGTGTCTGCTTAGCTATACAGATATAATGCTTGCTTTTATGGTCCAAAATACAAACCATTAGCTACAAAAGTTTGCCAACTGCTAAATATCACTCCCCATTATGGTGTTCCTAATTGTAGTTCTGTAAATACAAAACTATAACTGCCTTACCCATATAATCTGTTTTGGATAAGAATTTCTGTAGGTGCTAAGATTCTAACTGCACCAAATCTCTACACCAAAGATCAGAGGACAGTGCTATATAAAATAACAAAGAGAAAAATAAAATGCAATCTTAGGCCCGAGACGACCCAGAACAAATGCAGGAGACAGTAGCATAGAAGAAACTGGAAATCACATAATTGAAATATCTGAATTAATAGCCTCTGAAGTAAAGAAACAATTACAGAAGGGATGGCCAAGTACCTCAGTGGATTAAAGCACCTGCAAGCAGGCACAGGGCTGGGAATTCAATCCCAGGGAGAACCATGCTGCCCAGTCCCCCAGGCACAATGAGACTACAATTGAGATGGGACACTGTGAAGCACACCTGTAATCCCAGCTCTTGGGAGCCTCTAAACAGGTAGATCACTCTGAGTCTGAACTAGTGAACACCCTGTAGATCCTCCCCTAAAACACAAAAAATAAAAATCAAAAATAATGGCAGAAAGGTATAGAGGAAATAAGATAAGAAATAAACTCCGAAACAGAAAAGAAATCTTTCAATTAATAGTGTCTGAAGTAAAGAAACAACTGCAGAAAGGTACAGAGGAAATCAGATCATAAATAATCCCAAAGTAAAAAAAGAAAGGGTAAATGTAATGAAAGAATGAAATAAGTGTCTTGTAAAGAAGATACTGATAGAAAATTAGAGGAGAATAGAAAAACAATATAATCCTTGAACGAGCAATATAGGAAAAAACATAGATAGCAAGAAGAAGAGTCAAAGA
The DNA here is from genome assembly GCA_004027165.1 of Ctenomys sociabilis. Classification (NCBI taxonomy): domain Eukaryota; kingdom Metazoa; phylum Chordata; class Mammalia; order Rodentia; family Ctenomyidae; genus Ctenomys; species Ctenomys sociabilis. The sequence continues at coordinate 54,917 of PVKA01009600.1, read as the reverse complement.
GATGCAGAGGAACTTAAAATCTTAATCACAAGCTGGAAAAAAAATGTTTGAAGGAAAGTGAAGACAGAGTTTCAGATCTTCAAGATACTGTTGCAGGTAGTAAAAGAGTAAGAAAAGATCTCTTAACTAGGATGCAGGAAAAAATAATTCAATATGTGTCATACGATGCAAAGATGAACAACTTCAATGAGAAAGAAGGAGTCAATAAAATGATATAAGCAGAATAAAGGAAGAAGTAATAGCAGAAAAGTTCTCATATATGAGGAAACAGTCTGAAATTCGGATAATCAAAGTATACAGAACTACAAATAACATCATCCGAATTAAAACCACACCCATACATATAATAGTCAAGATCCCAAAACCTGGCACAAGAACAATGTGCTAAAGCCATGTAAAGGAAAGGAACAGATCACACTTGAAAAACTCACCAAATGACAGTAGACTTCTCTTCAAAAACCACAAAAATCAAGAAAATAGTGGAGCAAAGTACTTCAAGTCCTCTATGAAAACAAATTCCAGCCCAGACCACAATACCATGCAAAACTCTCTTTGAAGTTTTACGGAGAAGAGAAATGGTTCCATGACAAAAACAACTAAAGAATTTCATGATGACAAAGCCAACTCTACACAGACTACTGAAAGATATTCTAGAGAGGGACCAAAATGACCACAACTCCAAAAATGAGAATGGAAACAACCCACAAATAGGGTAAACAATTGAACATAGGGGAAAAAAGGAGTAAACAACAGCAAGTAAATAACATGTCAATCATAAATCAATACATATCAATTATAACCATCAATGTAAATGGACTCAAATCATCAATCAAAAGCAGTAGACTGGCACAGTGGATTAGGAAGCAAACTCCAAAATTCGCTATATAAAAGAAACATACTTAACTCATAAAGAAATTCATAGGTTCAAAGTTAAAGGACAGGAAACAATACTACATGCCTCAGCACCTCAGATAAAGCAGGTGTAGCAATGCTGTTCCCAGAGAGTCTCAACTTCAAACCAAGAAGGATCAAACTAAATAAAATAGCCCACAACAAACTGGTTAGGGGAAAAATTCAAGAGGAAGAGGGAACATTCATAAATATGTTCCCACTAAATATGGGAGTACCCCACTATGTAAAATAAATCTTAGTGGACATGAAAAATCCAATGCCCAATACCACAATCTTAACAGGAGATCTTAACTCACCTTTGTCCCAAAAGACAGGTCTCGTATATAAAAAATTAACAAAGGACTAGCAGAACTGAATCAGATCTTGGAACAAATGGACTTAGTGGACATATACAGAATGTTCCAACCAACCACAGCAGATTACACATTTTTTTCAGCAGCACATAGGACATTTTCTAAAATAGACAATGTGTTAGTCCATAAGTCATGCTTAAGTATATGCAAGAAAACAAAAATCATCACATGCATATTTCATTGCATCCCATAAATTCTGATAAGTTGTGCTTGACTTTTCATTGAATTGTAGATATTTTAATTTTTTGTTTATTTCTATCTATAACTTATTGGCTGCTGAGGAGAGTGTTGTTTATTTTCCATGTATGTATGGGTTTTTGTTGTTTCTTGTGTTATTTTTTTCCAGTTTCATTTCACTGTGGTCAGACAATATGCATGGGATAATTTCTGTTTTCTTGCATAGACTTAAGCATGACCTATGGACTACTCTGTGTTACAAAATGTCCCATGTACAGATGTAAAGAATGTGTATTGAGATGTGGTTTGGTCGAACACTGTATATATGAACTAAGTCCATTTGTTTCAAGTTCTGGTTCAGCTCTGCTACTTCTTTGCTAATATTTTGTTTGCTTAACCTATCTTTTCGTGACAAGGGGATGTTAAGGTCTCCTGTTAATATTGTGGTATTGGGTATTAGATTTTTCCTGTCCATTAAGATTTTTCTTATACATTTGTGTACTCCCATGTTTGGGGAGTACATATTTAAGACAACAGTCTTAATCTTGTATCTTCATCTCGTATTTTTCCCCTAATCTGTATGTAGTGTTTTTTTTTTTATTTCATTTGACATGTGTTCATTAAAGTTCAGCCTGTCTGAGAACAGGATTGGTATCCCTGCTTTTTTCTGAGGTCCTGGGGTATGTAATATTGTTTTCCACCCTTTGATTTTCAGCCTATGGATTTCTTTATGAGTTAAGTGTGTTTCTTCTATAAAGCATATTGTTGGATTTTGTTTCCTAATCCATTCTGCCAGTCTATTTCTTTTACTTAGTGAATTGAGTCCATTTATATTGATGGTTATAATTGCAATATATTGCTTTATGATTCACATATTATTTACGTGCTGTTTATACTTCTTTTTCTCCTGTTTTTAGTTGTTTGTTACATTCTCATTTGTAGAGTTGTGGTCATTTTGATCCCTCTCTAGAGTATCTTTTAGTAGTCCTTGTAAAGTTGGCTTTGTCATCATGAATTTCTTTAGTTGTTATTCATCATGGAAGTATTTCACTTCCCCATCAAATTTCAAAGAGAGTTTTTCGGTGTATGTCAGTCTGGGTTAGGATTTGTTTTCTTGCAAGACTTGTAGTACTTTACTCCATGCTCTTCTTGACTTGGTTTGTGAAGAAGAATATGCCATTATCCTGATGAGTTTTTCTTTAAATGTGATCTGTTTGTTTTCTCTCTTGGCATTTAGCATATTTTTCTTGTGCTGAATTTCAGGGATCTTGGTTATTATACATCTGGGTGGGTTTTTCATTGAGATGATGCTATGTGGAGTCTATTTGCTTCAGTTACAGAAGTTAGATTCTTTCATTATGTTGGGTAAGTTTTATGCCACTATTTCTGCCCATATTCTTCTTTTTTTTTTCAATACCAGGGATTTAATTCAGGACCTTGTGCTTGCTAGGCAGGCACTTATTCTACTGGTCTATCTCTCCAGCACCCATATTCTTTTTTATGTCATTTGTATTGACTCCTTCTTTCTCGTTGACCCTACTAGTCTTACATTCTTCATCTTTGCATCATCTTACAGATGTTGAATTATATTTTTCCGGAATCCTTGTTGTTTTTAATTGATCTTTTCTTACTTTTCAGTAGCTGCAATGGTGTCTTCAATGTCTGAGACTATCTTCACTTTCATTTAGTCCATTTTGTCAGCTTGTGATTGAGGTTTCAATTTCCTGTATAGCATTTAGAATCTGCTTCATGCATTCTATTTGTTTACTATATTGCTCATGCAAAGATTGCATCATTTGTCTATTCTCCTCTGTTTTTTTCTAATCAGTGTTATTTAGATGGACATAGTAGTTCTTTCATCATAGTTATATATATATATTTTTTACTTAGGGATTATTTCTGATCTGATTTCCTCTATGCCTTTCTGCAGTTATTTCAAAGATTTTAGGTGGGCGATTTTTAATTTGTTCTATGGCTGTTTCTTCTGCATTTGTTCTGCATGGGCTGGGGGCCTGAGAATGCATTTTGCTCCTTTTCTTTTTTTCATTCTGTATAGCAGTGTCCTCTGACCTTCAATGTAGAGCATTGGTACAGTTATTACCTTAGCAACCCCCAAAATTTTTACTGAAGAGAGATTATGTGGCTATTGCAGCTACAATTTTGTATTTACAGAACTATTATTAGAAACATTAACAATAAGCAGTGATATTTAGCAGTTGAGAAACTTTTGTAACTAATGAGTTTGTAGTTTAAACCATAAGAACAAACATTATGCCTCTGTTGCTAGGCAGGTATTTAATTGGGAATGTGTATTTAAATAAATTCCCCTAAGCTTTGTCTGCTTACCTCCCCTTGACATACTTGGGGTCTTTCAAATGGCCTGTTCGCCCTAGTCACCTGTTGCCCCCTTTCTCATTCAAGAGGGGAAGAGAGATGATGTTCTCATAAGTCTGGAACTAGCTTATTAGGTCTAGATCTATCAAGTCTGAACTTGTACAGGAGAACTTGGCATGGCTGTGGCTTCTGTCCTCTACTTCTTCCTGCTGCATCTGTGGAAGCTAACCAGCTGTACCCCTCTACCTAGATGCTCAGCTCCTGGATTAGCTGGGTGAATCTGGTCCTTGTCCTCTCTGCTGGGGTTTCCACACCAGGCCTTTTTGATGGAGGAGGTTCCAGCGAGTACGTGAATGGTACCACACACACGCTGTTCCTGGGTTCTGGCTGGAAGGGTATCCAATGAGTGGGTGAGCCGGCCCACACACTTGGTGGTTGAAGCTTGATATTTTTAAATAGACCTCTGAGAAATTACAATGCTCAATTATGTATTATAAATCTATAAGATGAAAGCATACATATTTCTCAGGCATTTGGACCACAGGACCTCTTTTTTCTTCCGCAGCACACCTCTCCCATTTTAGACTCTGCTGTCCATAGCCCTTAATGCTGTGCGGTGTGGTGTGGTGCGGTGTACAGTCTTACCTAGATAATACATTTGAAGGGGGGCATCTGTGTCTCCTTCACTCTTCTTTCTTTCTGACACTGTTCATCTGCTCTGCTTCCTGATCACCGTGACCGGACCAGTTTTTCTCCTCCGTGTCTCTCTCCCGTGATGCCTCTGCCTTACAGTCAGCTGATCATGGACTAAAAATACAACTCAAAGAAACCTTTTCTCCTTTAAGTTATGGGTATTGAATAATATGTGTCATTGAAAAGATGGTTGAAGAATACAGATAATTGTGATGTGGGAAGCATGGTTCTTGCTTGTGACTGTATAAGATCATGTAGGTTTAAAGCCTTTGGAACTACTTTGAGGGAAGATTTTGGAAAAATTTTCACACCTTGTATAGAGAAGCTGTAAAGAGTTCTTGACACAGGATTTTAGTCCAAGCTCAGAAGAGTAGAAAACTGATGGAAGTATGACCAAGAAAGGCCAACTGCAGGAGATTGTATTTGGGAACAAAAGAATCACTAACAGCTGGGCTAGAAACCACATATGCTACAGTCTTGCAAAACAATAAAAAGCCTATGCTTTGACTATGTCTGCAGGAGACTAATTTAGTGAAGGAAATTTCAAGACACCCTACTCTTTACAGTGTGGTACAGATTTTGCTGTTTTGTTTAAGCCAGATTTATATTGAGAATCAGATGCAAGAAGCAGAGCAGAAAAATTAGGAAACTTAAAGTTTGACAAAGAGAAAACCATGCTTGATGCTGCAGCCAAGGGATGTGTGGCTACTGGAGAGAGTAGAACTATTAAAGAGAAACCAATTATGTCCTCTGTACAGAGATAAGAAGAAATATCCCCAGAGCATATTCAGAAATAAGAAAGACTCTGATACACTGCAGGCTCCATAGGGAAAAATATGTAAATGATTCATTTGAAAAGAGACTCTCTGCTTAAGAAAGGACTCCTAGGGATTTGGCCCTGCAGGAGAAATTTTACTGTGTTACCTCGTCTGATTATTCAGAGACCACTCCAACCATGGTTTAAGGAAGTGTGACTATTGCTTCTTACACCTGGCTTTGGTGTCATTTACATTATGCTTGTTTTACTGGTAAGCAGAATGCAAGAGATGTGGACACACACACACACACACACACACACGTGTGCGCACGTGCATGCTCATATTTGGAAGGCCAGACAGAAACCCCTGACAGAGCACTGTATAAACCTATGGGAGTGAACCTGGACCTGAATTTGCAGTGGAAACCATAAAGATTCAGAGACACCAGGAATATACAGTAGCTTTCAGGAAAACATGCAAATTATGAATGAAGTAGGCTCTCCTGAGAGGTAGTGAAAACTGCAACCAATAAAGATATAAGGGCAGGGTAGCCCAAATTATTTGTAATTTACATTTTACCTTTGTGTTCCCTGAATATCAGATAGGATTTAATGTTTTCTCTGCTGCCTTTTTGTGTTTTGTTTTAAGCCACACACTGGTAGCATTTACAAGTTCTATAAAGTGAAGATACCAAAACAGTTACTGGCAGAAAAATAAGATCATTGTCCAGACTACAGAAATAGAGCCATCTTGTTTTGCATATAATTTCTTGTGAAAATTAGCTGTTGTGGTTTATGGCATGATTTTTTCAATTATCAACTTTGACAAGCAATCCTACACTTAGTCTTTGTTCACGTCTTTTTTTAAGACAGTCTTGCTTTGCAATTCAAGCTGACTTCGCACCTACTATGTTATCCAAGCTGGCCTCAAACTCACAGAGATCCTCCTGCCGCAGTCTCCTGAGTGCTGACATTACAGGAATATGCTACCATGCCCGAATCAATATTTCTGAAGACAAAAATAATATATACTAAATATAATTTTAGTGAAAAATTGATAAAATTACACTGTAATGAGCTTAAAATAAGTATCAAGAACGTTGTTGGACAGGATATTATGTCGGCTTCTAGTACTACTGTCATCCACTAGGAAAATAATTATTGAATTGTTGATATAATTCAGGTATAAAAAATAAGATAAGTAAGCAGCTACACTCTTAATTCACTGATAAGAGATATCTGCTAAAATAATATCTGTAAATATATCATGTATGCACCTTGTACAGTACCAAAACATTATGAAAACGGTTTGCAATGTATTAATTTATCGAATCTGTATTGTTAAGGTGTCTTGAAACTGTCTGATTGACATTTGTAGTTCAACAAAATAAAAAAAAAGAATGTTAACTGATGCCAAATAATTACTAGTAATTGCATTTAAAATACTACAACTTGAAATTATAAATAAGAATACAGTACTTTTCACTGGGTTTAATGTAAGTTGAATATATCACTGAGAAACTAATTTCATTTGTCTTGGAATGTCTTATGTACCCCCAACAATCAAAAGTAAAAAAAGATCAGTTGCTATCTCAAACATTTTTCCTTCTACAGGTTTTGTTTAATATTTCATGTAATTTAAGAAGTAACACATATTATCATAATATTAAATTGCTTAATGAGCACATAGACTGGCAGTAGTCTTAAAGACAAGGCAAATCGTAAGCACTTTTTAAATGAGGCCTGGTGGAACATGACTATAATCCCAGAATCTGGGAAATGGATGCAGCAGAATCTCTGTGAGTTCAAGCCCAGCCTATAGCACACAGTGAGACCCTCTTAAAAACGAAAGAAAACACAGAAAAATAAACATTAATACAAGTGTAATTAAGTGTAGTATAACAAATTGTTCTCTAAAGAAACAAACTTTGAGGGAAATTGCTGAATTCATCAACTTTAAAGCTCCCCTGGTACATTAGCCAGCTCAATATCAAGTCTGACTGACTGGAGTTTCCACTTGAGCTTTTGCCATAATCACAGGAAGACAATTTCCCGTTTAGCCAGCCAGACCCAAGTAGAAGGTGACATATGCATGGAGTTAGGTAGCCCAACACAGCTATGACAGCCTGTGCCAAGTGTAGGTTAAGTCAAGGGTGATGAAGATACACACCTGCCTTAGAAAAGTGATTCCTGATGAATTCAGCAAAATTGTTTCTTTTATGTAGTAACTTATATTATGGATGATTTTATGTTTTAAATGATTGAATATTTGCAAGTAAAAAACAAATGAAGAAAAAGCCATCATTCTAGTCTTCCATATATGTACTTCTTATCTTTATCTTAATAAAGGTTAATAAATGAAAAAAGACACAAGGAAAAAAGTCACAAGACTGTTATGCTACAATGCTGTATATGGATAGATTTCTAAATTTCTGTGTAAAAATATGTGTTTATTCCTATTTTTAATTATTTTTTCTTCATGTTCTGTAGGGACTTAAAGAGTAACATATCAATACTTGATGGAAAATACCTGTTCTATGTTATGCTTAAGATGTTCAATGTTTAGACAGAGTTAGGGAAAATCAAACTCATATGTTGCAGGGTAATAATAAGCTTCTCTTCTGCAGGGTTAAGAACCTAAGTTTGTAGATAAAAAATTAGAGAAAAGGAAGGGCTGCAAGCTCAGCCAACATTTTGGCCCTAGAATTTCAAGATCAGTGAAGACTCAGGACATAGGAAAACCTATACTGTAACATCATGGAACTCAGTTGTGCCCCAAAATTTCTAATCAAAGAGATTATGGAGCCACAGATGAAGGTGATCAATGATGTACAGTGTGCCTAAGGAGAGTCACATGAAGAGAAAACATTCTCTCAGGCTTTCACAGAGAGCAAACTGGTCAAGCAATGGCCATGACTCATCCACATGGCTGACACTGACAAGGGATCTACAGAGTGAGGTACAGGGTTACAGGATAAACCCTGAGAGTACCTGACTGACCTTATCAGATTTAAAAGTTACATTTCTTGTTATATAGGTCTTGCTTTATATTGGTCTTAACCATCCAGCAGAAATGTATAAACACAAAGAAAAAAAGTAAAGCCATATGGATATGCTGAGCTGTAAAAGTCTCTGGTCAACAACTTCAGTGGATAACCCACTACTATTATAGACTGCTGGATGGTGTTGGATTGTTTTGCTGAATTCATGCACCTATAATATTTAGATGCCAATGGAATGCCCAACTCTGACAGGACTAAACAAAAAAAGGGGGGATATAAAGGAAGGACCATTTTGTATTTGTATATACAAATTTTTTGGGTAGCTGTACAGCTACTTTCACTTATTTCAATGAGAAGAAAAAATTGTAGTAATAGTGTTTGGATAGGATATCCTGTCTGCTTCTTATACTATGGATAACTACTAAGAGGATAACAATGTACAATGTATTAGTTTTGAAACTGTCCTATTAATCAGTTTTGACACTGTCTCATTGCTATTTGTTTCTCAATAAAATTAAATTTAAAAAAGTAATTTTTATATAAAATATAAAAAAGAAAGAGCAAACTAAAACATGATAGAAAATAGAGAGACAGTTTTCCAAGTGAGAAGAGTATAAAGAGAAGAAGACAGTGGAATTGTAAAAGTTGAAAGGAAAAAGGATGCCCGCTTCTGCAATTTCTATACAGTTTGTTACTGGAAATGGAAAAAGGAGCAATTACATGAGGACAAGACACATTATGGGGCATAAATTTGTAAATAAGTAAAAATAATATCTTCATGGTTGTAATCTTTATTTATTAATTTTATTGAGAAAGAAATAGCAATGAGAGAGTTTAAAAACCAATGAGAACAGTTTCAATAAATAATACATTTCATATTGTTGTCTTGTCCAAAAACTACAAGTGTTTCTTTTCATTTAATTAAGAGAAAGTGTCTGTATATTTATCCTAACTATTTTGTATATACAGATACAAAATCGTCCTTCATTTGTATCCTCTTTCTTGTTTAGCTTTGTCAGAGATGGGTGTTCCATGCCATTTAAATATTGTAGGTGTGTGAATTCAGCAAAATAATCTAGTTTGGTCCAGTAGTCCATAATAGTAGTGGGTTATCTGTAGGACTGGCAATGTCAGAAGTTGTTAATGTGAGCCTTTTACAGCTCAGCTTATTAATATGGCTTTACTTTTTATACCTCTTTTTATGGTTTTCTGCTGGATGGTTAAGATCAAGATAAAGTAAGACCTATATAGTAAGTATCTGACAAGGTCAGTGAAATCCCCTGAGGATATGACCACAGTGCAATAAAACTGGAAATAAACAACAAAAGAAACCAGAAAAACCCCATAAATACATGGAAATTAAACAACACCCTCTTCAGCAACCAAGGGGTCACAGATGAAATTAAATAACAAATTGAACAATATCTACAATTCAATGAAAATTCAAGCACAACTTAGCAGAATTTAAGTAATCTTAAAAATACTGAGTGTTTCACTCACATTAAAACATTTTCAGAATAATAAATGAACAATAAATAAATTGTTTAGCAAAGTGGCAGGATACACAAAATTATTTGCATTTCTATACACTATCAATGTATCATTTTAAAAATAATAAATAATTGACAATGACATCAAAGAGATTAAAATATATAGCTATTAACAAAGGAAGAAGAGTTGCAGAATTAAAACTACACATAAAATAAATTAAAGAGTATGTAATTTGGGGACCAGGGAGATAGCTCTGTAGCCTAAGTGCCTGCCTGGCAAGCACAAGTCCCCAAATAAATAAATAAATAAATATTCAAATTTAACAATATGAATTCTTACAACTCATGTGGACAAGATGTTTATTGAGCAGGGAGAGAGCACAGTGGCATAAGCACCCACCTGGCAAGTGAAAATTTCATAGACATTATACAAAGTTGCTCAGCAAGGGACACTACTCTTTTAAAAAGAGTGGAACTTTTTAAAATTTTTTTATTGAAAAACAAGTAGCAGTGAGATAGTTTCAAATCAAAGCAGTAGGACAGATTAAACAATTTATACATTGCACATTGTTTTCATATTGACCTTCTGTTGCACAGAGTGCAGACATGATACTCCATGCACAAATACTATTAGAGCAGATGCCTCTGATCAATGAAGTAAAAGAATGTAGTTGCATACCTATCTTTTTTCACAACTGAATTATAGTACAATCTCAATAACTAATATTTTACACTATTATCTTCCCAATGGTTATGCATAGCATAGGAAGCAGACAGGATATCCTGTTGAAACACCACTAGTGCATATATTTCTTCTCATAGAACTACACCAAAGCACTACATATCTATCTTACCTGTACTGTTTATGCAAGCACAGAATGGTTCTTCCCCTGGATCGCCCCCATTTTGTTTAATCCTGTCAAAGATGGGTGTTCATTCAATTATTATATGTGCTTGAATTCAGTGAAACATTCCAACACAGTCCAGCAGTCCACAATAATAGTGGGTTATCCACAGAATTTTTGACTAGAGCCATCCACAGCTCAGCCCACTATTATGGCCTTATTGTAAATACCTCATTTTTATACTTTTATCCTAGATGGTTAAGATCAAGCTAAAGCAATACCTATATAACAAGAAATGTAACTTTTGTATCTGATGAGGTCAGTCAGGTCCCCTCAGGGTTTATCCTGTAACCCTGTACCTCACTCTGTAGATCCCTTGTCAGTGTCAGCCATGTGGATGAGTCACGACAATTTGCTTGACCAGTTTTCTCTCTGTGAAAGCCTGAGGAAAAATTTTCTCTCCATGTGACTCTCCTCAGGCATACTATGGATTATTGATCACTTTCCTCTGTGGCTCTACAATCTCCTTGATCAGAAAATTTAGGGCACAACTGAGTTCCATGATGTTACAGTACAGGTTCTCTTATGTCCTGCATCTTCACTGACCTTGAATGGCTAGGGCCAAAATTTTGGCTGACCTTGCAGCCCTTCCATTTAAGAGAGAAACTTGTGCACTCCAGAACTGTAATTCTACAGTAACCCAATAAAAATATGTAAATATAAGGTCATGTAATGTAGAGAATTGGTAAAATATTTGCCTAGTATGTGTGAGGCTTGTGTTCAATCCCCAGCATCACACACACACACACACACACACACACACACATGCACACATACACATACACGTACACATTGCCAATAGAGAAAAAGTATTATTAAAAACCAATAGTTGGGCCAGGGAGATGGCTCAGGGAATAAGCACTTCCCTGGCAATCACGAGGACCTGAGTTCAATCCCCAGTTCCACAATAAATAAATAAATAAATAAATAAATAAATAAATAAATAAATAACAATAGTCATAATCAAATAGCATTAATTAAAAATTCAATGAATGAATGAATGAATATAAAAGAAAAGGAAAGATAAACAAAAGGACAAGACAAATAGAAAATACCCAGCAAAACTTTTATTTTCTTCATGATACAGGATGTCACTATGCAGTGTCAGCTGGTCTTTAACTCTCTGAAGCCCAGGCTGAACTCTCACTTACAATAATCCTCTTGTCTCATGTACCACAAGATCTGAAGCAAGGTTAGCTTCAAATTCTGCACTGTAAATCTGCAAATTATTACATGTATTATTGAAAATTCTCTAGATAAGTGGCACTATTAAAATATAGAGAGTCAGAGACAGAGACAGAGACAAGGATTTGGCTCCAGAGATTATAGGAACTCCCACAATCTGCCATCAAAACCCAAAGGCCCCAAAGAACCTATGATACAATTTCAATGCATATGTTAGGGAAGACCAATGCCTCACTTCAAACACAGGCAGAGAGACTTAATTCTCCATTTTACAGTATTTTATTTTATCTGAATTTTTAACATATTGATTCAGATTTTCTTTAGAAAGTGCAATTGAACTGACTCACTCTACTGTCTCAAATGGTAACTTAACCCCGTGCTAATTATATCAAAATTCTACAACAGAAAGATATATGTAAATCATTCCAGTATTGGGAAATGAATATATTTCTCAACAATCGAAGTATAAATGAAAAACATTATAAGATAAATTATTAAATATTTTGAATTTAATAAAGATAAATTACATTTGTTAAAACTGTGAGGTATCTAAGGAAATAATGTTTTATCTAAGTAGCACATTTTTCTGTGGATATGTTCTTCACCTGAATTACAACTGGTGTGCACATATGTTCATGCACACAGACAAACAAAATGAATGAATAAAATGAAAGGAATAAAAATCAGAATATAGGGCAAATCATTCTTTACCACCTATTCTGTGATACTTAACTATTTGAATATAGAATACAATACAATGGCTGGCCAAATAGCTCAGTGGATTAAAGCACCTGCATAGACAGATGCAGGGACGGAGACTTTGATCGTCAGCGTGGTGCTGGCTTAACCTCTGGGTGCACTGAGATGGTGACTGAGACTGGGATTGGTGGTGCACACCTGTAATCCCAGCACTTGGGAAGCTGTAACAAGAGACTTACTATGAGTCTGATCTATGCATTGAGACCCTGTAGACCCTGTCCTAAAATACAATACATAAATAAATAAATACAAAAACCAAACAAATAAATACATAAATAAATTTTTATTGTAATCAAATGAATGTTGATTTAAAGTCATATGAATTTAAAGTCATATGGAGGGTACAGGGAGATGGCTCAATGCCTGGCAATCTGCCAAAAAAATAAAATAAAATTAAGTCATATGAGAAAAGCATAGTCAGAAATTTCTGACATAGTAAATGATCAAAATTTCTCTCAAAATATGTGACAGTGAACTCAGTTATTACTTATCAGAAATTCTGAAAAAAGAAAGTTGTGTGTCAAACTTCATATAAACTACTCAGCAAGCTCAGATGACAAATGAAGGCTTCACTTTTCTTAAGTTCTATGTTAAATTTAAACAATGTTACATGTTTTCAATGAGGACTTTTACTTTTAAAATCATGAATGATCTTCTATAGTTATTTTTTTTCAAACACAGTGCACCTAGTATATATTTGGGCACATAGATCAGTTTTATTGGACTTTCAACATTGAAATCAGCCTCTATGCTTCATTTTATTTTCTAAATGATTTATTTTACATATTCACGACAAGTTGATTAATAGTGTGTATGAATATATACCCATTTCCCATGATAAAAACAAATGTTATGCATGCCAAACATACACCAAAAATTTTAATTCCATGAAGAAATCATAAAAACTAGAATAAAAAATTGTAGTATATTAAATTTTTATTAATATTAATATTGGTATACCAACTATTTAAATAAGAATTCTTTGGATTTATGTCAACAATAAATACAATTCTTGGGGCCGGGGAGATGGTGCTGTAGAATAAGCGCTTACCTGGTAAGCACAAGGGCCTGAGTTCGATCCCCGGTTCCGCAAAAAGGAAGAAAGAAAGAAGGAAAGAAAGAAAGAGAAAGAAAGAAAGAAAGAAAGAAAGAAAGAAAGAAAGAAAGAAAGAAAGAAAGAAAGAAAGAAAAAAGAAAGAAAGAAGACACGCATAGAGACACTCACTTAGGTGGACAGAAGATTTTTACAACCAAATGGTAAATCATTTTATTGCCAAATTCAAGCACAAGCATAAGCATAAGGATATCACTGAGAACAATAGGGCTGTCTGCCATCTTTGTACAGCATGTGAATGATCTAAGAGAATACTCTTCCAGCACCCAATTCATTACTGAGATTTATTCCCTCCATGAAAGAATCAACTTCTATACCTCCATTACTCATGCTTGACTTGAGGGGTTGAACACTGACCTCTTCCATACCACTCTGGATCCTGTGGAGAAGGCTCATTGAGAGGCTAAACAGGACAAGTCACAGATCCATGGAATCAAGACCCAGAAGCTTCTACAGGACTTCTTCAATGGAAAATAATTGAATAAGAGCATCATCATCCCTGGTGAGGTTGTTGGCTATGAGGTTGGTTAAGGCAGCCATTCTATCTGGAGACAAGTCTGAAAGTGTCCAGGAGTTTTGCTGTGGTTGGATGCCACTCCTCTTGCTCCTGGTATTGAAACTGCTGGTGATTTCACAGTGTTCCTTATTAAGTGCAATACCACTGTCCCCACCAAGCAGACTCAGACCTTCACTACGTACTCTGACAATCAGGCTGGCATGCTCATTCACGTATTAAAAGGAAAGCATGTCATGACCAAAGATGATAACTTGCTTGCCAAGTTTGAACTCACAGGCATAGCTCCTGCACTTCACAGTATTTCTCAGATTGAAGTCACTTTTGATATCGATGCCAATAGCATCCTCAGTGTCCCTGAAGTCTGCAAAAGTATAGAAAAAGAGAACAAGATTGCCATCACTAATGAGAAGGGCAATTTGCGCAAGGAGGATATAGAGTATATGCTGAAGGAAGCAGAGAAGTACAAAGCTGAAGATGAGAAACAGAGGGACAAAGTGTCCTCCAAGAACTCATTGGAGTCCTGTGCTTCCAACATGAAACTGTTGAAGGTGAGAAACTTCAGGGCAAGATAAATGATGAAGACAAACAGATGACTCTTGACAAGTGTAATGAAATCATCAACTGGCTGGATAAACATCAGACTGCAGAGAAGAAAGTATGTGAACATCAACAGAAGGAGCTGGAGAAAGTCTGCAATCCCATCATCACCAAGCTGTACCAGAGTGTAGGTGGCGTGCCTGGAGGAGTGCCTGAGGACTTTACTGGAGGAGGAGCTCTCTCCTCTGGTGGTGCTTCCTAGGGGCCCACCACTGAAGAGGCTGATTAAACCAACCCTACCTACAGATTTAAAATTCTTCCACAACAATACAATTGAAGGACCTAAATTTGTAGGAAATTTTGTGGCAATTATTAAAATTGAGCTGCTATAGTAAGTTCTGGGAATCCTGAATATTTGAATAATGGAATGTGCACACAGGAAAAACATCTCACTGTACTTCAAGCACTGTACCATAAGTAGAAAAGCAATGTCTTCCATAAAACTATTTTAATTGGTGCCATAAAAACCTTAGTTCCAAGATACTTATTTCATATATTCATATGATCCTATTGCATATCAAAAATGAAATACATACAAAATAGTTAGGATAGATATACAACTACTTTCTCTTAATTCAGTGAAAAGAAAGATTTATACTAATAGTGTTTAGACAGGATATCCTTTCTGCATCTTTTACTATGAATAGCCACTATGAAAACATCAAAATGCAATGTAGTAATCATTGAAACTGTCCTACTAATTGGTTTTGAAACTCTCTCATTGCTATTTATTTTTCAATAAAATTAATAAAAAATGAAATATATATTTTCTTTAATGATTATTTACTAATTAGATCTGTCTATCACTAATACTTATGTAGACATTTTACAAAATTGGTCTTTTACACTGGTTCCAGGTAGAGTAGTCATTTTTTCAGAAACATGTAATCAAAATACTGAATATGTATAAGAATTCAAATACCATTTTTTTAAAATATCATTTTAACAATAAATTTTATGAAAAATAAATCCTCAATTTCATGGATTATGAAATGTTTTATGCACGTTCTGTCTGTAGCAAAGACTATGCCATGATAAAACAAGATGGCTGTAACTAAAATAAACTAATCTTTTCAATAGGCCATGGCTAGGAAAAATGGATATATATTTTTTAGAGGACACCAGAATTTATACTTGTTTCAACATAAGGTTTTCACGGATTTTCTTAGGACATATAGATTTCAACATCAGGGGTACTGTAGCTTTCTATTCTAAATAATAGCCTCTCCTTTCTAGCTTCTTGATCCATTATTCTCATTAGCATCATTATTACAATCTGGTATGATTTTCCAGTTAGAAGCCTTCCTCTTATCTGCTGCCACTTGGTGCACCATTGCAATAACACAAATTCTTTTGACCTTCAGTATTCTTATTGCATTTGTCTGCAAACCTATTATGAGATTCTTTTCTTAATCTTAAAAACTGTTCTTACTATGTGTCTGCAGGACAGTGGTTCCACTCAACATCTGGAGTTAGTGCTTGTATGCAGGGCTTCTTTCTTCACGAATGTTAGATTTCTCAAATCTGAGCAGCTATCATATAGCTCATTAAATGTCAGAATTATGTTACCATGAATTATTAGAAATGTGAGGATGAGCTTCAGCACTGTTTTGAAATACACATATCTCTCCAGTCTCTTTTATTCTACTTCCTGAAGTCATCCATCTTCACTTCATTCTCAGCGTTAGTGGATTTTAGGAATTCTTTTCTCACAGAATAATTGAACCCATAAAGGTAAAGCCTTCTCAAATGAATGATACAAGCTCTAATCTTTATTTCTCTCATCTTTTTCTTCTTAGAAATACCATTGATCCTTTCTAGATAAGTCCATTTTTTCACTTTGCATTTGTCTCTATTTAAGCTCAATTTATGTAGTCAAATGCTTGCATCCAAATATATCTTTCTTATTGTAATTCAATCTATGCACATCAATTTTCCACTTCTTAATTTGAAAACTTTCTTTTTGAAACAAAAAATGCATTTAGTAAGGGTCTACAGGATTCTCACTGCACAGATCAGATTCCTAATGATCTTTCCTGTTTTTCAGCCTCTCAAGCCCTAGGATTACAGGCACATGCCACCATGTCCAGTCTCATGTGGTCTCAGTGAGCCCCAGAAGAGAGGTTAGCACAGAAAACCAGGGATCAAACCGTGGCCCCTGCATCTGTATAAGTAGGTGCTTTAATCAGCTAAGCTGTCTGGTTGGCCCTTAAAAACTTTCAAACTGTGTAGAAGTCAAATGAACACTACTTTAAACAGCTTTCATATAAGTCCTACAACTGATATTTTGTCAAAGTTTTAAAATTCTTTGGTACAATTTCAAAGTACAAATTAGTGGTTTTCTTCAATGAATAGGATTATCCTATATAAATAAAAGAATTACTTCAAAATATGAAAATATTTTTCAATTTAAATTATTTATATGGTAAAAATCTGCCTTAGTGAGCCTGACATAATAATGTTGAAAAATTAATATTGATACAATATTATTTTAAAAATTAATATATATGAAGTTTTTCAATTTTTCTTTAATGTCATATGAAGAATTCATTTTTCCTGATCCGTATCCAAATCAGCCATCCAATTTCAAAGTAATGATTCTATAGTACTTAATTTATAATGCATAGATGGAAATATCTTCATTGTAGTCATGTTTTATATGGTAAACATTTATTAATTCATAAAATATAAGAAAATACTAAATATATTACATATGCTTATCAATTTAAATATAACTTGAAAATGAAATTTTAATGAGAAAATAAGTCAGCACTCAACTTAGTATAACAACATCTTTGTAAAATTCAGAAACTGTATAAACCAAATATGTTTATTTTTAAAAGAATCCAGTAAACTCAAGCTGCTGATTATTTTCAAAGATACAGTTTTATTTTATTAATTACACTTCATTTGTTTAAATTATATTTGATATGATTGCAGGAATGTTTACATCTTTAAATTCATAAGGCTGACTACATAGCAGACTAAAGGACCTGCTTAGGCAGATGCAGGGAACTGAGTTCAATCTCATGTATGCGGTGCCAACCCCACCCTGGGGGCACACAGAGAAGGTGACTGAGACTGGGTGTGGTGGTGTGCACCTGTAATCCCAGGGTTTAGGAGGGTGGAAACAGGAGGATTACCAGGAGTCCGATTTGTGTGGTGAGACCCTGGAGACTCTGTACTAATTACCTAAAAATAAAAAAATAATAAATTCAGGTATAGAATTTATTTATATTCATGAAAATAATTTCAAAATTAAGAAATAAGTAAACAATACTATTATCAAGGAATCAAATCAATACTTGATATATCTAGTAGAAATATAAACATAATCTTTTCTAAATTTGTCCATTTCTCTTTTAAAGTGCTTATTAGTCTATGTTGGCTGTATAGCATAGCAGGTTTCATTTGGCTCATTTGTAAACACACTTAATTCTGTTCATTGTTAAGCCTCCCACTAGCCATGGTCATTCTCCCCAGCCGCCCCTGGCATAGCCCCTATTTCCTATTTGTTTTTATTTCTGCTGTTATTTTCTAGTTTTGACATGTGAGGGAAAGTTGTCTTTCCAAGTCTAGTTTATTTTACTTAACACAATGTTGTCCATTTCCTTTGTATTTCTTCAAATCGAATGATTGCTCCCTTCTTTATGAGGGAACAGTAGTTTACAGTGTGCATGTACATCTCATTTTCATTATCCATTTATTATTTGACAGGCACCAGACTAACTCTATTTAATGAGCACCAGAGTATTCCTAAGTTCTGTGAATTTAAATAAGTAATATTATGAAAGTACTTCTATGGTATACTCAGCTTGTTTCCTATAGGTTTACATGAAGGTACAGTTAAGAGCTAGATTTATTTTTAGGTTTCTTTAGGAGCCACCACATTGATTTTTGTTGTGCCTGTTTCAATTCATATTTGCATCAATAGGGTATGCATCTTCTTTCCTGAACCTCTGCCAACATTTACTGATGTTTGAATTCTTTTTTTTTAAGTTAAAGAGAATAAAAATAATAGTAAAAAAAAAATGGTAAGCAATTTCAGAACAAGATGATAGGAAATTAACAATGGTTATATTGCCTGTTGTAACCTAAGTAGCTTTTCAGATTGACAGATATAGATATGCAAAGTTGATAAAACAATTAATCATTAATTCTTCCTTTCAATAAACTTATCAAAATTAATAGTATGATGATCTTAGCTATCCAACTTGTACACAAATGAACTTAATAGACCTTTACAGAGTGGTTCATCCAACAACATCATCTAAATGGTCAATGTACTAGCCCATAGAATATGCTTAAGTAAATGTAAAGGAACTGAAATTATCCCATATATATTACACAACTATATTGAGATGAAATTGGGTATTTTTGACAGAAGAAATCACAAAATTTCCATGAACACATGGATATTGAATGACACCCTCCTAACAACCAATGGGCTACAAATAAAATTAAAGAAGAAATTAAATAATACTTACAATCAAACAAAAATGCAGGTACAACTTACTGGAACCTATGAGATTCTGTAAAAGCAGTCCTCACAGGGAAATTTATGGTGGTGAATTCTCACTTCAGGAAAGCAGAATGAGTACAGATGAACAACCTACTGCTATATGTCAAACTTCTAGGAAAAGAATAGCTAGTCAAGCCCAAACCTGAAACAAGGGAGGAAATTATAAAAATCAGAGTAGGAATTAAGGCAATGGGATTTTGAGTTTTGATGATCACCTTGCTAAGTGGGGTGAGATAAAATTTCAATGCAGATTTGATGTGCATTTTCTTGATGCTAACAGTGTTGAACATTATCTTAATCTTGTTACTGACCAGTTTTCTATTGCCTCTTTTGAGAATTGTCTCTTTGCCCATTTATTGATTTTATTTATTAATTTTATGTATTTGGTACAGGGTCTCACTATGCAGCTCAAGACTCGTAGTGATTCTCTTGTTTTAGTCTCCCCATGCTGGGATTACAGACATGCACTATCATGCCCAGTCTCAGTGGCTGACAAGGTGTGCTGAGCGTGGCCTAGGGGCCACATGCAATACCTGGGATCACACTAGGGTCCTCACACTTGCAAAGCATGCAATCTCTCCAGCCCCAGAGTTATTCGTTGTTTTGATGTTGACTTTTTATGCTATTAGTCTGATACTAATCCTCTCTTTAAAGACTAACAGCAAAGATTTTCTCTAATTTTGCAGCTCCCTTTTGTTTTGTTAGCTATGCAGATTTGCTCCAGTCCAATGCAAGTCATTCGTACAGCCTCACTAGTATTTCCAGAGTTATTTGAGACCAACTCAGGAAGCTCTTCTTTGTACCTGCATTTTGGAAAGTTTTACCAGTGTTTTCCTCTAGCATCTTTGGTCCATTTTGAGTTGATTTTCACACACAATGGGAGGTAGATGTATTTTCAATTTTCTCCTTATGGATATCCAGTTTCTCTAGCACCATTTGTTGAAGATACTGACTTTTCTCCAGCATAAGTTTTTATTTATTTTGAAAACTTTTACTTTATTGCTGAAGGATAGGTTTTTTCCAGACATAGCAATCTTAGTTGCTGTCATTTATTTTCTTTCAGGGCTTGATACATATCATTTCATAGATACCTGGTCTTTAGAATATCTGTTAATGTCTGATGTTATTTTAATCAGTTTTCCAATATAAGCATTTCAGTGTTTCTGTCTTTAAGGTTTTAATATTCTTCCTTTGTTCCAAATTTTGGACATTTTAACTACGTCATGCAGAGATTCTCTTTTGCTCATATCCATTTGTGGTTTCAAGCACCAAGAATGTCTCAAGTCTTGTGTATTCTTCATACATGGAGATTGTTCCATCAGTGTTTTATCAGATGGGGTTTCCACCAACAGTCTCTGGCTTTGTCTGAACTTACCGCTTCTGTTTTGTCTTTTAGTGTTACCTCGGTGATCTTGTATATCGTGTTCACAAATTCTTATTTCTTTACTACTTTCTCACTGTTCCAGTCCATCCTCCTTCCTTTCAATATGTAATGTTACTTTTAACTTAATCTAGCCTAGCACTGAGACATGAAAGTGAGCTTCTATTTGCTTTATTCAACTGTGCAAGGTTTTGGTTTAGTTCTTTTATGCAACCACCCTTTAATGTTTTATAATGATTTCCTTAATTCATTCAGTAGATTATTTGTATATTATTTAAACTTATTAATGATTTTGATATTACATGTTCGGCATTTTATTTAATTCAATGTATTCAGTGTTACTCCTATAGAATTATGAGCTTTAGAGACCTTGTTTTGGTTTCTCATGTTTTTTGTGTTTCTATATTGAAATTTTCAAATCTGTTGGCATGGATTCTCTTCTACTTTTATGAGGTTATTTTTTTCTCATTATTAACTTCATTGAAAATCAATAATAATTATGTAGAAAATTAAAAATTGTAGACAAATACTGAAATGTGCAAGATGTAAGATGTAGACAGGGTGAATTTTATAAAAATATTTCTGAAATGAGTATATAACATGAGATTAACAGTGGATTGCACATTGCAAATAAATATTTACAAACATAAATGAACATAAAAATAAAAATTGGCTGAAATAAACACAAAGAAGAAAGAGTTTATAGATCACACATATAATTGTGTGAACTATTGTTCACTCTGTGTCAAAATTAAGAAACTTATATTCCTATAATTAGAATTCTCAAAGTAGAATGGGTTAGGCAAAAAATGTTTAAAGAGTTAAAATCTCAGAATTTAATTAAATTTATAGCACCACATTTCCAAGAAAAATGAAACTTGTGCACAAGTAGTATGCATAGGGTCAGCCGAATAGCTCAGTGGATTAAAGTGCCTGCCTAGCAGGAGCTGAGACTTTGATCACTGGGCCTGCCATGCCAGCCCTGTCCCCCAGAGTGCCCTGAGCCAGTAATACAGTCCTGGTGTGGAGGCCTAGGCTGTAATCCCAGCACTAGGGAGGCAGAAAGCAGGAGGATCACTATTAGTCCAAGCTGCATAGTGAGACCCTGCATGAAAAAAAAAAAAAACATCATTTAAAAAAAAAGGGTCATTGAAGATTTCCACAAAACAGTATCGATCTTATGTCAGGTTACATACATATTTTTCATATATGTGTGTGTGTGTGTGTGTGTGTGTGTGTGTAAAAGACAAGGAAGAACTAATATAAAGTCAGTGGAAAATGAAATACACATTTTAAAGTTTCTAATACTAGGAAAAAATATAGCATTTCTTATAAGTAGATTGTAAATCAAAGAAACAGTATAAATCACAAAACAAAGTTAAAATTACACAATATTCAGAAAACTAATTAAATTTTAATTAATTCAAAATTAAATTAAATATTTCAAAATAATATTCAAATGTTAAATTGTGAGTCTAACTAACAAGCCAGAATGCAGTGTATCATATATAAGAATCTGTGATCAACTCAGAGTACTCACATAGTATTTGTGTATCTTTTATTCTATTTTGTTTTGTTTTTGTTTTACTTTGTGTTTTAGGGAAACGTCTACAGGGTGTTCAGGCTCTCACTATTAGACAGGACTCATAGTAATCTGCCTCTTTACAGCTTCTTTTCTGTAGGATTGACAGATGGTCCCACTCACACATCTGGCCTTGGTACTGGCTGGAGTCCATAAGGTTCTTCTTGGAGAAAAACTTTTTCCAAATGAATGCCCAGGATGAAAATTTGGTAAAGAAATACTAAAAGTAGTGTCAAGTGATGAAGATAGAATAGTTTCCTTATAGCTTCTCTGACTGTACTTGTTTGGTTCTGATGGAGTGAACACTGTGTTGTAACCAAAGGGCCTAAACTTTCTATCAATTTTGTCAGGAGGGCCTCTTCATAGTAGTTCAAGTATTTGTTTTGTAGATACCAGAATGCATGCCGTTCTACCAGTGGCATTATTCCTCAAGTCTTCTCAACAGTTTTTCTTCCATAAGAGTATTGGATAGAACTATGCTGAAGGCCATTCTTCAGCAATTTTGCAATTTCTATAAAAATTTGTTCTCTTTTGTTCCTGGTTTCAGGGTGATTCTCAACAACAGCAGAGAGAAACAACACAAGCATTGTTTCAGTTATTAAAGCAATACCTAGTTAGCCCCTCTGTAGAGTTGTGTCATCAGCTGAGGGCCTTTATTACCCTTGTCGTTTAAGTTAAAGCACCCACTTAAGTTATAGCAGAACTATGTCATGGTCAGCTTGTAACACCTAGCCGAACTGTTGCTAGAAGTATGAGAGGCAAAATGGGAAAAGAAAAAGAGAGCTGCTTAAAGCTGGAAAAAATCAATTTTGAGGTTATTAAGGAAGCTGTTAGGGAGCCACTGTTTCTCTTGGACGATTCTGCTGAAGGAGTTTGTCTTGCTGGATTTTCCAATGAACTCTGCTGTTCTCATCAAAGGAGCTTGGCACCTTGCTGTCGCTGAGGATGGCTGCAGCTCACTTGGAGGAGCTTTGATCCTTAGCTTGAGCATCGCTTCCTGGCTCCAGATGGGAAGATGGTGCACAGCTCAGGCTCTTGGCGGGGCTTGTCACGTTGGGTCTTTTGGATGAGAACTCTGTTGTCCTCTTTCTCAGAGGGGATTGCAACCTCACTGTCCTAGAGGATGGCTGTGGAATTTTACAGGGGAGCTCCTGTTGTTTCTTTGAGTCTTGCTTCCTGGCTTTAGTTCAGATTCTTCAGCCTGTTGGCACGGATCCTTCATCCCACTGACTCAGACTCTAGCTTCTGCCACTGAATTTGGGCCTTCTCAGCACAGATCTGTGAAAGAGGCCTATATGAAACATTGTCATGGGCTCTAGGCCTCTGGTTGGAATTATGGAGGGCATTGTTATGGGCTCTTTGTCTTCAGCTAGACTTATGCAGGGATTACCTTGGGATCCAGGCTCTCAAGGGGATTCTTTGCTCTTTAGGGTATGGACAAATTTCCTGCCCTCTCTTTGTATATGATTCTTCAGGTGATTATTATATATAATTTTATAAAGTATATTTTATGGATTGTATTGTTTCCCTGTGCAAATCCCCCCAAAAAAGGAAGGTGAAAACACTTGGAGCAAGTGTCATGAGCAATGCACTCTCCTTCTATGTTTGATGTTCAGAGATGACTCATCTCAGGAGAAAAGAAACAGATAGCAGAACCACTCATAGCAGTTTTGTTCTTCACAAAGAAAAAAATGAGAGAGAAGAAAAGAGAGAAATCGCATGAAAATAAAACATACTTGAAATATTAAAAAGGTAACAAAAGGTGAAAAAGTAAAAAATAGTAGAATAAATGCATGCCAAACAAGACAATGTAATAAAAGGAGTGTCAAATTTTTTCTGAAACATTTCGATTAGAACCCTTGTTCCTGGGTTTACTTTCACCCAGTGACTTTGGTCCGTGCCCCTAGGGATGAAGCCAATATGTGTGATAAGAAAGCCCTGACAGTGAGAGAGTATCAGTGTTAAATGAAGAATATTGGACCGTGGAGCTGATTTGAAACATGGACCTTGGCCTACGCATGTGTGAGCACTGCAGATACTGAAGCCTTAACATACTTCTCACCCATAGGGCTTCAGTGTCACCTGGGTCCCAGGGATGGGAGCACACACGTGGCCTGCACATTGCAGGCTGTGTGTTTAGGGGACATAGCCATTATCCCAGGCAGTCTGAGCTTCCTCACTCTTGTATATCAGTGCTATGTGAGCTGTGCTGTTTGGAAAGAACACTGTCAGCTCTGTGGGTTTCAGGACTTCAGCCTGTATCTGAGCATGTGGCAGGTATTCTAGACATTGGTTTACCCGGGGAAAGTGACAAGCATGGTCAGTCCTTGGAATTCTGATTTTCAGGTGCAGAAAACTACCAAGATTGATCAGACCCTCAATTACCCGCTCACAGTTAGGGTTTGGCAAGGGATAAAAAAAGAGAAATTTGCAGGTTCACAGAAACCTGGGTCAATGCCTCAGACTGGACCAAGACAAAGATCTCTTCATTTGGCCTGTACTTTTTAGCAAGTGAGAATCACAAGGGGTAGGTAGTGCACTTATCCTAGATCAGCGGCTGCAGGAAGAAAGTGGGAGCAAAATAAGGCACGACTTTAGCATCACAGAGGAAGCAAATTAAGTTCCTTCTGCACACCTGGGCACTTACTCTACTTACATTGTGCAAATGTCACTGTGCCGCACAAGTACTGGGGTAACAGGATTGCATCCTATGCAGCCAGGCAGTCTGCAGCCTTCCCCAGAAATCTCCTATTCCTGAAGCAAGTCGACTTCAGCATCATGACTGTGGGGTTTGTAGTTTGGCCCCACAAATCTGTCACATAACCTGCTCCCCAACAGTCCTTCCTTTCTGTTTTTGTATTCGCAGCAGTTGAAATAGTATGACCTGGCATGTAGGCATTGACTACATTGCTTTCCCCTGTGGAAGACTATAGATAAAGGTAGGAGACAGAGATATATTAATATACTCAAACCAGTATAAGTGGGCTTTAAGATAGTTCCATGAATTAAGCTGATTGAGAATATCAGCAAATTTATCCAAATTTTTAATTTGAATATAAAAATTTTGAGTCTGTTGAGACACACAATGTGCCTCTGCTGGTAGAGGTTTAAATGCAAAGTTTTGTGTTGAAACATAGTCCCTGGGATGCGCCTTTCCGTGGGTTCCCATTGATGAGACAATTGTTTATAAGGCCAGGGAATCACGCAACATGGAGTAGTCTCAAATCGACTTTGAGGCCTCACTGTAATTGCAACTTCTCTGGTCACCCATCCACATTATAGTGGTTTCCAAAATACTAGTTTGAGATTGCAACCATGCACTGTGCAAATGCTGCATATTCCAAGACCGATCAGCAGTTTTCTATCAGTTGTTTAAAAAATGAGGTGTTTGAATAGAATGATAGTAAAAGATGAAAGAGCTGCACCAGAGATTAGATATATTAATATATAATATTAATATATAGCTTAAATATTTATATATAGCTTGTGTGTATATCTTAATATATATGCATTAATATATATTAATGTATATAGCTATATATATATTAATTACTTAATTATTTAATTGGTGCTATTGAAAATCTACATAATACATATAGAAAAAAATATATATATATATTCAATGTTAGGATAAATGTATGAGTGATACTATCATCAACAGGTCAATGCCAAAAAATGGATTAGAATTTTTTTTTGGCTGTCTCAGACTGCCTTAAGGGCAGGTAGGGTGCAGATATGAACGGAACCATGGTCCCCTGTGACTGAGTTTACCCAAGCAGGCAGTTTAAAAATTGAGCTAACCTGCAAGCCCCCTAGAATGGTTTGTTGAAGTACAACATCTTTAGCAATTTGTTCAATATACTACTGTAAAGCTTTTACCAGATGATTAAGGAGATGTTGCCACTTGACAGCGAACAACTGAGAAACAAAACTGCCCTAAAATCCCAGTAAGAGAATAAAGAGTATTTAAATTATACAACTGGGGGATGATTATGCAATAAACATCGTTTTTGTAACACTTTTCTCTACTTCTTGTAATTCTTTTTCTTCTTGTGGCAGGGATTGTCAGGGAAATTAATCTGAGGATCACTTGTAAGGTACCATAAAGAAGTTCTGGGGTTGAGGAGATAGTTTGGTGGTCTAAGTACATTCCTGGCAAGCGTAAGAACCTGGGTTCAATCCTTGGTATCATATGCTATGCTGGTCCCATGCCAAGCTGGTGCATACCTTGGGGAGCCTGAGACAGGAGGACCACTATGAGTTCAAGCTACACCGTAAGACCCTGTACTAAATAAATATTTTTTAAAAGAAAAACTTTAATTGGTAGTTGGCAATACCCAATTTGAGTTGGATCAAATTAACATTTCCCAGTAATTTTTGGAAGTCACTTAAATTTAACAGTTGGTCTTGCCTCATTTTAAGTTTTTGAGCTCTTACTGCCCATTCCATATGAAGAGTTCCTAAATAATAATAATGGTTAGAGGTTTACACAATATCAAGAGCTATATAGAGATAATATTCCTTCAAATCCCTTTTTATTGAAGCAACTAAATCATAAGATATAGATTCCAAGGGCTGGGGAGGTAGCTCAGGAATAAGTGCTTGCCTGGCAAGCATAGAGTCCTGAGTTCAAACCCTGGTACCGCAAAAAAAAAAAAAAAAAAAAAAAAAAAAAAAAAAAAAAAAAAAAAAAAAAAAAAAAAAAAAAAAAAAAAAAAAAAAAAAAAAAAAAAAAAAAAAAAAAATATATATAGATTCCATAAATGACAGGAGACAGGACATCATTCCTACAATGTGTAACATATAGCTTTGGATATTGGCTTCTGCCCATTCTCAGTGGTTGTCAAGCAAATCACTGGCCTAAAGAAGGACTTTTCACCATGAGAAAACTGTCTCCCTTTTCATATGTTTCTTCCAATTAATACTAGGCACAGAAAAAGCAAGTCTTAAATGCTCAAGGAGAATTAAAGAAAACATTAAAAAACAATTTTTGAAGCCTATAACAATCAAAGTTAACTGTACTCAATTACCTTGGGCATATTATGTGGCACTGTAGCGGGGGATGGGAGTTCTAGCTGTAAGTCCCTCATTGGATATCCACTTACACGAACTATTCTAAAACCCTGTAGTAACTTCCATGTCATAGATTTCTTTTTGTTTTTAGAATGACAATGCGGGAGCATTCCAGGTGCTAGCAGATAGCTGGAAGTGACCTGATTGAATTTGTTCTTATACTAATTCATGCAAACGATTGCGCTTCTCTTTGTTAAGGAGTTATTAGTTCCTCCAAATGAGAACATTTGCTTTCCATTGGAGTGGCAGAGACATTCCCGTGGGAGAAGTACTGATGATCCCAGCTAGAAATGGGACTCATAGGCTGTCCCGTGTGATCTAATTTAGGAAAAACTGACGAAGACAGGATTGCTTGGTAAATTTTTTCCTAATCCTAAATGTTAGGAAAATGATTGCCTATCCCACTTTTGTATCAACTATTTTCTTACAGAAGCAGGTTTATTAGTCAGTTCAATTCTCCTCTCATTTAAGAAGTCCCTGCTGTATAGTTTTACTGGCATTGAAGTTATATAAGATAAAAAGACACCAGCCTGGTTTTCTGGTCCTAGATAAGGGAGATGCACTTTGACACACCTGCTGCGGTGAGCCTCACCACAGTAACAAGATCATAGGAGCGTTATGAGACCACAGGGAAGCCATTGTTTTAAGCTATTCCTGAAGCATAAGCACTGGTATCTATAAGTCCTTGAAAATATTTTTCACTT
Organism: Ctenomys sociabilis; assembly: GCA_004027165.1. Classification (NCBI taxonomy): domain Eukaryota; kingdom Metazoa; phylum Chordata; class Mammalia; order Rodentia; family Ctenomyidae; genus Ctenomys; species Ctenomys sociabilis. Next base: position 26,860 of record PVKA01009600.1, on the reverse strand, counting down.
ATCTTAATAGAACACAAATCTCTCCCTCCATTAATTCTTGAGTGAAATAAAATTATTTTTTGAGGTGCTGCAGTTAGGGATTATAGAGAGGATTTAATACAGGATACATAATTTGTACAATTATTTTATAACATTTATCTAAAGGGTCAAATGCAAAAGACTGTGAGAGATCTTTCCACACACTAGAGACCAAAGAATCCAGCTGAGGGCCTTGAGCCCACAGCAGTATCCTGCACAAGACAAGACACAGCTGAAGCCCTAGAGCCTGTGACAATGTCCTCTATGAGTCTAACTGGAGCCCTAGAACCCAAATAATGTCTCATACAAGTCTGTTTCAAGGTTCTGTGCTGGCAAGGCCCAAAACTGAGTAATGGAATCTAGGAAGTTTGCACAAGCAGGGTAATAGATCTGTGCCAGCAGGCTGAGGAATCTGTACTGGAGCCAGGAAGCAATGCTTAAGGTAAGAACTCTCTATCCCCTGAAAAAAGTATACCAGGAGTCTCAGCAATACCGAGTTTCTGAGCTCCTCCAATGATAGCAGCTGAGTTCATATCATTTTCACTGTTTTTTTTTTTTTTTTTTTTTTTTTTTGGCAGAACCAGGGATTGAACTCAGGCTCTTGTGCTTGCCGGGGAAGTGCTTATTCCACTGAGCCATCTCCCTGGCCCCTGAGTTCGTATCAGGAATGCCAGCATGACATGCTTCTCTTGGAAAATTGACAGCAGACTATCTTCACTTCCTGTTCTCTTTGTTATGCTGTGGCAACAATTCAGGAGTGAGCCTTCCACACCCAGCAACCACACTGATTCAGTTCAGCTCCTGTTAAAAGTTGACCAGCAGTTGATCTACCAGAAAAGATGTTTCTGAAAACATTTGTTTTTCTTTGTTCTTTCCTATGACAGATGGAAAGAGATTTTATTATAGGGAACAATGTTAACTAAGCAGTATAATCACCTGGTTGAAAAACCCAGTTGTCCACAGAGTGGGAAACAGCCAGAACATTATCCTCATAATTGTAATCAATTACCTTAGGCATGTTATTCCTTGTAAGTTTAGACTAACTTTTTATATAATTAATCTTATGATACCCTTAGGTGTTGGCCCTCAATTTCATGGGTATTACAATGGGTTTGCCTCTTCCTACTGAGATCACCTTTAGCTGGAGGAAGATCTAGTCCTGCACTTCTTGGGGTTCTGTGAGTGATGAAATGCAGCCCTTGGGACTCATGTCTGTTGGCAAGTTTACACTACGTAAATTTGATTGAGTTTCTGATTTAAGATTAGAGGCCCCCCAGTAGGGTCCAAGCCCATATCTGGAACCTCCAAATAACACTGGAATGATAGTGTCTTGCTCAATGATTTACTTTCATGTAGCAAAGGGCTGACTCTGCATGTTTCCCAGGGGAGTTATTGTAACTTTTACTTGTACATATGGTGAGATCTCCTGGTTGAGTAGGACCAGGGCACTGGAGATGTCCTATGTTCCCACCATAAAATCATTAGTTAACATTATTTTTATTTTCTTTGTATGGCTAGTATGTCTTGTGACAGCATAGATCACTTGTAAGATTCAGTGACTTGCCAAGATTACCTTGGCAATCCTTACCGCAATTATTCAAATATTTGTGGCCTCAATGGGAGCTAAAGCTTACTGGCCTGATTAGCATTACCATAAGCAAGCTCTAGAACAAGAATGTCCATGCATGTGTGTGTGTGGGGGGATCTGCTTAGAGACGGTCTCCTGCAGCTTCACGATAAACTGTGATAGTGATTCTTTGAGCCATGTAAAATATGCAGAAAGGGTTGCATCAGTGTCCCATGTTTGGGGACAGTGGCCCATGCTTATTCCTTTTTTTTCTTTTTTTGTGGTACTGGGGATTGAATTCAGGACCTTGAGTTTCCTTGGCAAGCATTTATTCTACTGAGCTATCTCCGTTCCCCCCCCATACTCTTTTCATTAGCATCCTTATTTACCAAAAACCTCTTCAATGCCTGTTAACTGTAGTGCTATATCTGTAAAAGCTCCCAGCAACATTCCAAATAGAACAAATAATATTGGCTCTATTTCCCTGTCTGTTTCTAGCAGCTTGCTCAGCTTCAAGTTCTTGCAGTTGAACATTATTCTGAATATATTGGCTAGGAAATAAATGGGAACAAGTAAGATACCTAACATCCTGTCAAACCAAGTGTGTGGCTTTCCAGATGACACCTACAATCTTCAGAGTAAAAGTTCCCTGGAACCTATTATTCATAACAACCTGCTTTGATTCTTTAAGAAATTTATATTCAATAGCCAGATGCTCATGTGTTGCCTGTGGTGTGTTGTCAAGATGCGGCCTAGAAATCACTGGTAGGAACATGGCCCAGTAATGTCTCCCACCATGACAGCTTCTTATGTAAGCTGTTTATATTTAAACAATGTTTTCATTTTATATACTCAAGTGGTGCAGGCCAGGTGGTTTCCCTTTTACTTGGTCAGCTTCAGAGTCTCACCTGGTAGAGAGTGAGCCATGGCTATTTTGGTTCTATCTTTAGGAGCCTCCTTTTCCTAATATGAACAAAAACATTGGGTGTTGCCAAACTTAGTAGACCCCTAAACATATATGACCAAACCAACAAAGTTCCTAAAGAGATTTGTTCCCCTTTGTCATGACCCCTTTTTAAATTTCCACTTACCTTATCCCAATACTCAGTATCTAAAGTTCTCACCTGTAGCAGCCAGGGATCATGTTTCATAATTTCTTCTAACGTCTTTGTCAAGATGAGGGAAATAACTTGAGCCCTGGCTTGTTTCAGCGGCATGTGCACTGACTGTATGTCTCTTCCACTGACAGATTCTGCCCAATTAACCAGGCTGGCTAGAAAACAATCCACAATGCCACACGCTTACTGTCACTTTCTCTGCGATGTCTCTAACTTCACCCAGCAGAGTCCTTCATGGCCTCATTTCCTCCACCCTGCTCGGGTGGGTCTCCCTGTCAGCCCTCAGTTTGTGTCCCTGTTCAGGAACCAATTACAGAGCGGTGGGCAGAGGTTGTGTTGCCTGCTTGAGATGGGTTACAGCAAGGGATAAAGAATGACAAAGAGGACTTTTCAGGTTCAGTGAAACCTGGAGGTCAGAACCTCAGACTGGGCCAAGACAAAGACCTCTTCAGCTGGCTCATCTTTTATTACTATTATTATCATTATCATTATTATATTTGATAAAGGGTCTCACTATACAGTTCAGACTTGTAGTGTCCTCCTGTTTTCAGCCTCCCCAGCAGCTGAGATTCCAGGAGTGCGCCATCATGCCTGGACTCCATCGCCATCTCAGTGCCCCCTTGGGGTTGGGCCAATACTGCATGTGCTACTGGGGATCGAACCCCAGTCCCTGCACTTGCCTAAGCAGACACTTAGTATGGCTCCTATTTTTTAGCCAATGTGAAGCACAGAGATGGGTAGAGCACTTATCCTGGAATAGCAACTGCAGCAAGAAAACAGTAGTAGAATAAGGCACAAGTTTGGCATCATGGAAGAGTGATTTAAGATCCTTCTCTCTACCTGGGCACTTACTTTCTTCATATAGTGCTTAGCAGATGTTGTCTTACCTCAGAAGCATGGGGGATATGGGGTGACATCCCACCCAGTCGAGAAGCCTACAGGTTTTTGTAGAAAGTGTCATGTTCCTGAAGTAACTCAATATCTGCCTCTAAGTTCAGGGCCTGAAGGTTGATCCCCATCAATCTATCTCCAACAGAGAACAAGTGACTTGTTACCCTCAGGTTCAGTTCTTTCCTGTGTGACTTCCTCACAATATGTCTCTTAATGAGTCCCTGTCTGGGCCACATACGGTATGAGTACTGTCCTCTGGACCATCTTTTCTCCATCATACCTGGTGCTCTGCACTGCCCACACCTCCTGGAAGACCTGGCTCAGATGCCCCCCCATTGCTGTCATATGTAGCTTTTCTCCACCCAACTAATGGCCTGTACATTCACAGATAACCCAAATTTAACTGCTCTGTGTATTCTTTTCCTTTGGGGTGGTGCATCCCTAATCATAGGAACCTCCTCCTCCTCAGGCTGGCCCTGGACACAACACTCTGGCAAATCCCTGGGCTATGATTACATTCTTTTCTGTAACTGAGGAAGTCATTCTCAATTTAAATCTCCAAAGTGATGAATTTAATGTTACTCTGAACCATGGATTTAACCTGCAATTAGAACCATTGGTCTGTGTGATGTCATCAGAGTTTTCAGTATCCTCAGTTATGCCTCTTATCCTCATACAGCCTGGCTCCAGTCTCCACATTGGGCCCTCAGAACTTGCTTTGCTGTGTTGCTTTCTGATTCTCTTTGCTGTTTAGATTTTGCAACACTTCCTTGTGAGTGCTAAGAACTTTCCCTCCTTTCTTCCATGGGACACTGTATTCTGCATTAGTCTCTTCTTCTTGCCCTGAATCTTCTCAGCTCTTTCCTTTGCACTGTCTCAAAACAGCCACCAGTTTTATTTTCTTCACCTAGCCTTGATCTTATGTCACATTGTAAAAACACACACATAGCACATGAATTTCTTGTCATATCGTGTGAAGCCTTTCTGACTTCAGTTTTCACATGGAACACTGTAAAAATAAGCATTAAGAATTAGTTTTATTACAGATATTATTGGCATCTTCTATTTAATTTGCAACAATGTGATTGATTTTCTTGTTCCTCTGGGTAAAGGAATGATGACAGCTGAACAAGATCATGTTGCTATACTCAACGTATTTCCATAAGCCAGAAATTTCAAACATTTTGCATGTGAGAGTAATAAGGATTTTGTGCATTTTGATGGGAAGACAAAATTGCACAAGTAGCTTTACATTGTGTAAAAGCTTTAATGCAGAAAACTTTGTCGCTGTTTCAATGTTTTGGTTTATGTTACACTGTGTATTTTTATTCTAAGAGCACATACTGTAAAGTATCAAGACAAATTTTCTATGAATACTTTTCATCTCTCTGAGAAATAAATTGTATAAAAATACTTTTACTTTTAGAATCAGAAAATGTCTCAATCTGCTGCTATAGCACAGGAGAGGATGTTTCATACTTTTAATTTCTGGCTTGGTAAATCATATATACCATAAAATGCAAATTCTTACTAAATTTACATAGTGACTTTTGTTCCTAGGCAAAGAAATAAACTCTTATAATACTTTATAGTTAAACTCTGTTCATCCTGCAAAAGTCAAGACCATATTTTCCAAGAATGCTTTTCCTAGTAGAAGGTAACGTTGCCTTCTGTCTCTCCATTTGCTTTTTCATCTGAAGAGTTACATAACACATTAGGCTTCACAGCATATATAGTTCTATTTGATTTATGAACATTATTTGTGAAAAATTAGATGTCTCTTAAAATGATATTCTGTAATTTTATACAATTGAAATACTTACATAATAGAAATCTAAAATAAATATTTTTCAGTTTCATTGTTGAGTTTGAACTATTGTTCTTAAAAGTAATATAACTAGAATTCACTGTTAGCTCACTGAGACGTACAGAAGTATATTATATAATTATGAAAAAAGAACTCATTATTTTGTCAACAACTTCATGTTTGATGAATATTTTCTATTCTTCGTGTAAATAGTATATTTGATTAAAGAATGAATCAATTTATGATGTACACATATGCATGAATACACAACATATCAAGGCCATTCTTGTCCCAAATTAAACATAGCGTGTTCTTTTAATAGTCCCGAGATAATAAAATGCAACAATGTAAACAAAGAACTCAACTCCCCTTTCCTTTGCAAAAAGATATTAAGCAGAGTTATTATACTTTTTCTCTGGCTTTTTTAGTATTAACTTTCATTTCTTTTCTTCCCCCTTTTTTTTTTTTTTGTTTTTTTTTGTTTTTTAGGGAAAGGTCTACAGGGTGTTCAGGGTTTCACTCCTAGATCAGACTCATAGAGATCTGCCTGTTTACAGCCTCCCAAACGCTGGGATTACAGACCCGCACCACCAAGTACAATCTGAATTATCTTCTCAGCTCACCCTGGAGGCGAGGCCATCATGGCAGGGCCCAGGCAAGACAGACCCCGGCTGAGTATCTCCCACTGCATGCAGACAGCCCAACCAAAATGTGCATTGAATTCTCAACTTAGATATGTTCTGATTTCAAACGTTCAAGGGAGATTTTTTGTTTGCGTATTATTTTTCTATCCAGAGTAAAGAAAATGATTATATTCTTCTCTGGACCATTTCTTTTTGTTTGTTTGTTTGTTTGTTTTTCATTGTAATCATAGTTTGTGACAGAAAGTTGTGATAGAAGATCATCTTTCCATGTAAATATTATATGCAAAGATTAATTTTACAGGATCAATTTGACACTAGTACAGGTTATTGTGCTGGGAAAGCACTATTTCAGGACATTAACTGCAAATACTTTTCCAAAGCAGCCCAGCAACCTGAGGACAGACTGTATTCACTGCAGGCAACCATCGCACAATCAAATAGAAGCCCAGATAGAACACAGAAAGAGAATTTCCTCCATTACACACCCAAAACCGGGGACACATTTCCTCTTACGTCCTTGCACTTCTGGGCCCTGGCTCCCTGGTCTGTAGACTCCTGTCTTCACACCACGTGCTCCCCGTCTCAGGGGTACGCAGCCTCGGACCATGCGTTACTACTGTGTAACTCTCAGATATGCACCCTCAGATGTTCACCCAGTGTCTCCAGTGTGTAGGTCCGCCTATCACGAGGATTTCTCAGTCTTCAAAATTGCTTGAGCCAATTTTTTTTTTTTTTTTTTGCTTTCTTTTTCTTTTTTTTTTTCTTTTTTGTATTTTAGGGTAGGGTATACAGGGTGTTCAGGGTCTCACTACTAGATCAGACACTCAGTGATCGGCCTGTTTACAGCCTCCCAAGAGCTGGGATTACAGACATGTGCCACCACACCCAGTCTCAATGGCCATCTCAGCGTGCCCCAGGGGTGCACGGCAGGTGTGGGGATTGAACCGCTGGCTCCTGCACCTCCTTGCAGGCACTTTAATCCTCTGAGCTATTTGGCTGACCCTCAATTTTCTGAATAAATCACTTTCTATCTAGTCGATGGGAGAATAGACTAATACCTTACCTTTCCACAGCTCATTGAAATGGAAACTCGAGGACGCTAAGGTAGATGATGAAAACTAAGAACACAGTTTGTGCACTATGATTGTACGTGCCTTTTTTTTTTATGATCTCTGTATTAACTTGAGTTCTATGATGCTTTAAAGAACATTTTAAATATATTATTCAAAAATTTTAAGTGTTTTACATATCACAGCAGCTTTTCTATGTTTTGACAGAATAATTTTTAAAAATTTAAATTAGCTATAAGGTTTGGTTTTAATGCTTTTTCATCAAAACTTCCTCTTTTTAAAATGTTCTAACCAGATGCATTACAACATTGTATAGAATGCTCCAAAATTCCTGAAGTCTGTAACAAGTAAAAGCTGTTGTAGACACGATTTTTAATTATTTATTGACAAAAGGTGCTGAAGATAAAAAGCTTTGGGCAGAATAAATTTTTTCATAATTATTTAAAAAGTTTCACCAAACAAATTTCATTTGAAAAACAGAATATATGGAAGACCTACCCTGGTAGGAAATGGTACTTAATACATATTTATTTATGTAAGATATTATTTTTTATTAAATTTTTAATTTCATTTTTAAATTTTTTATAACTTTCATTGTTTTATTTTTTTTTATTTTTGGAGGAATGGGGGATTGAACTCAGACAATTCTGTTTGTCAGGCAAGCACTTATTGTACTGCGCCATCTCCCCTGCTCCTAAATTTTTAATTTCAGAATTGCACTTGAAAATTAATTGTTAGATAAGGATTTAGTAGATCAAATAAGAAAAATGATTTTCAAGTAAGGTGGGAAGCATAGTGAGGACCTTCATGGTCTCTTCATTAAGTCCTAAAATATTATCACTTTATGGATAGCTTCCTAGGTTCCATTTAAATAATTTTACTATACTCATCAGTGAGATATGTGGTAAACTTTGCCTTTGTGAAACTCTAACATTTTTGGGCCAACAAGATAGCTCAGTGAACTAAGACGCCTGCTTAGGCAAGTGCAGGCAAGCACAGGGTCCGGGGTTTGATTCCTGGCACCACATGGCATGCCAGCCCCCTAGGGCAGGCTGAGTCCACCAGAGTCTGGCTGTGGTTTTGCACGTGCAATCCCAGTGCTGGGGAGGCTGAAAGCAGGAGGATCACCATGAGCCTGAGCTGCGCGTGAGACCCTGCAACATCCAAATACACTAAAAAAGAAACCCTGTATCATTTTTATTTTATCAGAGTTTAGTTGTGCAATATCCTATTCAGCAACATGCAAATAATTCTATATTGCAGAAAAGTATGTAAAACATTATGTTAGTCTTTGATATCTGCAATTGAAAACCCCTTATTTTTCTTGCTACTCCGACTTTTTGATTAAGCTCTCAATTAATCTCTAACTTCATTTTCTTTATTCTTTCATGGAATATTTTAAATACCTATGAGTAGATCTAATCATAGTTTTTAAAATAATTAACATGGTAGTTATAATACAGCAATGTTAGATAATTATCAAATAACTGTCACATTCAAAGTTGAAATGATCACAAAATAATACTGATAACTACAATGAATCTAACTGCAATTTATTCATAGGATAGTTGCTTTTCTTGTGTTTGTTATGTAGACTTAAAATTTATATATGTGTATATAATGAAGATATATAGAATTGTGCAAGTTATGTACCTCAATTACAATTAAGCCTTTTTTCAAATATTATTAAGAGTAAGGGAATTAAAAATTTTATAGCTATTTAAATTCAATGTTCATGTAATATTTATTAGAGACAATTAAATTAAATGAAATTGTTTTATGGTCATCTCAATAATGTAATATAGTTAAGAATTTAAAGATTATCTCAGTGCTTTCTCAGACAAAGTATGAGCTCCTATATGAAGTATAACAGAACTGCAAAAGCCACTCTTAAAATAATGTGAAACTTCAGCAGACTATGGTATCTATGATTGAAGACTAAGGTATATCAAATCATGTGGAAATTAAAGAAAGCATTAATGATGAATTGATTGAAAAGCTCTAAACTAAGGACTAATGGCTTAAAAATTTGAAATATTCAATAATATAAGTTTGATTGAAGATGTTTAATTCAGTCTCTACACAAAGCTTAATACTACTTTATGCTGTTAAATATTTCTTGAGTTAGGGCTACTTCAAACCATGAATGTATAAGAGATGTGGAAATTCTGGTACATGGGAGCCCATGAATATACAGTAATACATTCCCATCCATATATATATATACATATACATATATACACATATATGTATAATAAATTAATTACATGACTGAACCTCTAGAAGTTATTTGTTTGAATAGAAAGTCTGAATATGTAGTGACAACTGAAAAAAGGACAAAAGGAAAATATTTAGGGTTTTTTATTTTTTATTTTATTTAATTAAGTAATCCATTTATTTTTTGTATTGATTCTCCGGTTTTAGCCTCCCAAGTGCTGGGATTACAGGTGTATGCCGCCACGCCCAGTTTCAATTGCCTTCTCAGTGCGCCATGGGACAGGCCTGCATGGCATGCCAAGGATCGAATCTCAGCCACTACATTCTGCCTAAGCAGGCACTTTAGTCAGCTGGGTTATCTAGCTGGCCCTTTTCTTTTAATTTTTTTTTTTTTTTTTTTTTTTTTGTCTTTTTGAGACAGGGTCTTGCTATGCAGCTCAGCTCACTTTGTAGCTCAGGCTGGTCTCGAACTCACAACAATCCTCCTGCCTCAGCCTCCCAAGTGCTGGGATTATAGGCATGCGCCACCACGCCCGGCTTTTCTTTTAATATTTAAAGAGAAAAAATAGTAAAAAAAAATTATAGTATTATACAGAATTTCACAAGATAAAATGAAAAGAATTCATCAGTGATTGTTACAATGCATGTTATTGTCTTCAAATTAGTCATTCAGATTACCAGATGTGAGCATACAAATAGAAAAATTATTAAATGTTAAAAAGAAGACAGTAAAAGGGTACTAACTGCTCCTTTAAGCAGGCTAACAGAAATCAGTGATACAATTATTAATCTCCTGTGTATATATATTTAGATAAAAGTATAATTTGTCATTTTATTTTTCAATGATTAGTTATTTAATGTGAAAACAAATTTGTAAAATTCTTAAAAGTCATTAAGGTGTTTATGACATGCAGAAATACAGTACAGGACAATGATAGCTAACAAGCCAATTACAGATATGAAGTGAAATTGTAAAACAGTTTATAGAGACACACATAAACAAATGACCAACGTATGACTAAACCTGAGGAAAATGGAAAGCAATCAGGTGGTAAAGATGAGAACAACAGTTGAATTTATTAACTCCAATCTATTTTTTACCTCCACCTGAAAAGAATTTTAAGCTGGATGAAAATTTAAGACAAGCTCATGTATCGTGAAAAACGAACAGGTACCTAGGAGAACATAAAGAGATTGAAAATAAAAGATTAGATAAATAAACACTGCACCAAAAAGAAGTGTAAGAAGGTTGCTGTGGCTATGATAACATCAGACAGGGCAGACTTCAGAGGAATTTTCTAGGAGTAAAAGCATTTAGGCTGGGGAGATAACTCCATGGCATAAGTGCCTGCCTGGCAAGTTCAAGTTACTGAGTTCAATCTTTGGTAGTGTAAGAAAAAACAAAAAAAGGAATAATGATTGAGATTAGTTCTCTGAAAAGATATAAATTTATTGTCTTAGTTTAATCATTTGGAGTGTACCAGAAGAAAAATAGTCTCACCAGCAGTACACATGTCTCAACAGCCTTTTCTCCGTAAGTTAGAAGCTTACAGAAGATAAGCATTTGGGAACTGAGGCACATAACCGATCAGCTTGACATTTTTGAAATTTATAGAGCATCACACACGCACAAAAATTATTATATGTGCTAAAAATTATAGACTGAGATTGAGCTTTGTATTGGAGCAAATATGTCTTTATTAGCTTATTTATTTGATATCTAGAATTGATCTCAGGCCTTTGTAGTTGCCAGGCAGGCACTGTGCTCCTGAGCTCTATCCCATGCTGCTTTACTAACTAAAAAGGGTTGTGATTATGATCATGCAATATATAATCACCTACAACAAAAAATAAGGAATAAAGAGAAAAAAATTATCCATAGTACAGGAAGCAGACAGGATAACCTGTCCAAACACTAGTAAATAGAATATCATGTATGCACCTTGTACAACAAAAATCCGCTACAAAAACAATATGCAATGTATTGATTATTAAATCTGTTCTACTAATTTGATTTGAAACTCATTGCTATTTGTTTTTCAATAAAATTATGGAAAATAAGAAAAATAAAGAGAAAAAATAATTTAAATGTCCAAATATACAGGCACTATAAAAAGAACACATAAAATATGAAGGATCAGACAAGAAATTTTAAAGATAATTCTCAAATGTTTGGAGCAGAATGTTGAAAAAAACATAGCAATATTTGTGCAGTGTATCTAAAGCAGGCATTGGGAAAATGTATGTACAAACACATTAAGTGCAACAGAAAAGTATAAACACATCTAAACTTCAAGAAAACAACAAATTAAAAGCATTGGGAATAATAAAGAAAGGAAAAATAGCAAATGATAAAAACAGAAAGCAGATAACCAAAAATCAAGTATAAAATAAATACATATATCGTATTTAGTACAGGGTCTCATTGCACAGATTGGACTCGTAGTGATTCGTCTGTGTTCAGCCTCCCAAGTGCTTGGATTACAGGTCGCTCCACCACACCCAGTCTCAGCCACACTCTCAGCATGCCCAGGGGTAGAGTCTGCACAACACGCCAGGGATTGAACCCCCATCTCTGCATCTGCCTAAGCAGGCACTTTAATCCCGTGAGCTACCTGGCCAAATCAAATTCTTCAGAAAGATACTTATAATTAATAAATCCTCTATAATATGTAGGTGAAACTTACAAAATCACTATTTAACAATGTTATCTGTGAAATTTAGGAAATTATCAACAGGACAACCCAAGAAAGTAAATCAAAATGTGAAAAATAAATTAAAAAAAACATACCCTTTCCATTCTTCACAAAGGCCAACAGTGTTCTGAAGTGGCAGGCATGGTGGAGAGACGACATGCTGTCCATCTCGCTATACTCATGTTGAGTGGGGAATGGTGGCCCAATACCCAGGGAGGACACCAGAGCCAGCTGTCCCGGGCACTGTAGTGTGAAACAAACATGGGCAACAGGAAGTCAGGGAAAGGTGTAGACAGCTCTGGCCAGGCCCCCTCCCCACCCCAGTGGGCAGGGGAGAGATGAGCCAGGCACTTGTCACCTGCCTCAGGCATCCCCTGCCACAACTCCAACCATGAAGTATTGTCACAGGCCCAGTGCAACTGAGTCAGGCAATCGTGGGCTGAAACATTTAAAACTACAAGCCAAACTTTCTCTTTTTATAAAGATTATTTCAGATATTCATTCTAGCAAGAGAAGGCTAGTTAACACACTAAACAAATCACTCTGTTCTTCGCGCAGTTTGCAGGCTGCATCACCAGGAGGGAAAAGCAAGCAGCCCGGAGGTTTCACTGTGGTGCAGAAGTAAGAACTGGACTTTGAGGCCAAAGCAACAACAGCTGCCAGGGCAGGCTGAGAGGCTATTAAAGGAAGAACTCCAGAGCTCTGGGAGGGCATCCGCTGAACTCTCTTTTGGCTGAAGACTGATGTGCCATGTATGATTTGCTAGCTGTATGCTGCGATTTTGTGGTGGCAGACAACCATGTAGATTTTCCTGAGTTGGTAAAGAGTTTTCCTGTGTCATTTTATTATTTTCACGTTGACATTTTGAAGAGATATGTGACTTTAAGGCAGATACTGATGAGTTTAGATCTTGGGGGCTGTTCAAACAACATGGATGAGTATGTATACCTGCAAGAAGGATGTCAATTTTTTTTTTTTTTTGTCTTGTTTTTGAGACAGGGTCTCACTGTGCAGTTCAGGCTGGCCTCAAACTCACTTCATAGCTCAGGCTGGTCTGGAACTCACAACAATCCTCCTGCCTCAGCCTCCCGGGTGCTGGGATTACAGCCACGCGCCACCACGCCCCGCTAAGGATGTCAATTTTAAGTGTTCAGATGAAAAGTAATAATTTAGTCTTCTCTAAATTTATATCTTGAAACCAAATACACAGGGTGCTGGTAATTAGAGAAGGGTTTTTTCATGACCCTTGAAGGGGTCATGAAGAGGAAAACAGTGATGGCGTTGTTGTCCATATGAAGAATCAGAGCCCGTGCCTGAGAAATGGGGTGCATGTCCTTTCTTCTCTCAGATCTCACAAATCTCTTCATCTTTTATAATTCTATTTGCTCTGAAATAATCACAAGTAGTCCGCAATACCAAGTTTCCTTAGAGACCCAAAGAGGTATGCCAAAGTATCTTTGACATGTTTCCTACATTACTTGGCTTGACACCTAGCCTGAGCATATGCAAGAAATATCATGTGCAAACTGTTGGCATTATAAGGCTTATGTCCTAAGTTTTTCAATTTTTATCATTCATATAATCATAGCTAATGTCCATAACTCACATGCTTTCAGTTGGCCTTCTGGGTAGGAGAAGCCATAAGCCTGAAATAACAAAGGTTAGAAAAAAAATTAAGTGTTCTCAGTGACACAGTGATATAGAATTTTTACATGGGAAACTTATGAATGGTGAGCTCAGTAGAATACAGTCAGATTGCATGTTTATTTATGATGGTTTCTGTCTGGGAGCTACCCGCTTTGCTTGCATCCACATTGTTTTGCTATAGGTTATGTTTCTGTGTAGTAGACATAGTTGATGGCAAGCAATGTGGATTGACAGCACAAACAAATCATTGCAAAGAATTTACTTCTGATATTGTCTTTGTCTCACCTTCTAAAAGTAACTTTGAAATTCAAAAGCTATGTATCAGCTCATGTTGTCTACTAGCATTTGTGAAGTAAAACATAGGCACTGTGGCATAAGCCTGTAATATCTTGGCTTTGTCCTAAAGAAATATTATAAATAAAATGAAATTTCGCAAAACATGTTTACAGATACAAATACTTCTGTTGAGTATTTAGAAATTGATACAACATTCCTAACAATGGATGGAAGCTTCTCAGCATGTTTTGCATTTGAGGAGACCAGCCAAAGCACATTTAGGAGCAAAACAGCAGATTCAAGATGTGTTTTACAAACACATGAACAGCATTCCAGAGCCTAAGGGGCGTCCCAGTGCATTTGCACAAATCTAGCCCTCTATTTCAGACAAAAGAAAAATCAAGCAAGTTAAAATTAATAAATTTTAATTAAAATTAATTTTAAATAGTTAAAATTAATAAATTTCTCTCTAAGTCCCACATCAGGGTAATTTCTGTTTCCTTTAGTATATTATATTGCTTTAATGTCACACTTCCACAAGGTGACCAGTTGCCTGAGAATAAATTAATTGCTCATAACAACCCAGAAAATCTGTAACTAACCTTGCTTTTGGATGTGTATGTGAAAAATATCTGCTTTAATTCTTCTCATAATTATTTTCTTTCAGCTGATTGTGTTTATTTCTCCAAAGTGAAGTTTAGAGCTAGAGACAGGTTGCATATAATCAAAAGACATCTAGCTATTAGTGCATGGATGCTATGATGTAGGAAGCTCAAACAACCACAAAAGAGTAGGATGAAGGACCTTTTTATCCTCTGAACTGAACAGAACTCATCATCGGAAATGATGAAAAATGATTTGCTAATCAATGTGGATTCGAGTCTCTGAGTCCTTCATGTCCACTCCATCTTTCCCACGGATCGAATAAATTATTTGACACTGGACATAACATTATGTTGAAATTAAAGAATATTATACATTTAAGCAGACCTCAGTTCCTTAAACCCATAAATGTGTTTCATAGTAGTGTTGTGACATTTAGAGGGATGAGAATGCTGCTTTTGATGTCTAACTTAAAAAAATCTCAACAATTGTCACATCAATTGAGCTACCTCAAGCTTTTCTTTTAAAAAGTGCAAAAATATATTGCCATGTGTCTAGCTACTCCAAAAATCTGAGGCCTATGTGTGCAAGCAAACTTATTGGAAATAAAATGAAACATTGAATTAAAGGTTATATATTCCTATTTACTATGATTTTCTAAGGTTCATAGTCATGCTTCCTGAGACCCTTGGCTTTAACTCTGCTCAAGGATTCTAATCACAGAAAGAATAATAGTGGAAGTGACTTTGTTACAGGACTGGTGCGCTTTCTTTGGCTTGTATGTGGGTTCTGTCATGTGTGTGGGTTCTTCTGTTCTTGAACAGATTTGCAAGGTGGAAACAGGTCATAGCCATCAAGGAACATACTCAACAGACACTCTCCTGGGGAGACACTCTCCTGGGGAGAGTGATGGAGTCAGCTGGTGTATCAGGGAGCAAGTACAGTAGTTCTCAAAAAAGAGGGAGAGCAAGAAAATAGAGAAAGCAATTACCTGCTACAAGCAAGATACCCTTGGGAAAGAGCAAAGATGGGAGTTGGTAGAGGACTTAGTGCCCCAACATGCTTCAGTTGGGTCTTTCCAGCAACTTGGATAAGAAATTAAGGGTTTTAACTAGTACAGTACTTTTTAAATCAGCAGTTGGACTTCATGCTCATATCTGGGAAGAAAGTTATTGAATTTAATACAGTCTTAGCAGAATGAACATGGGAGCTACAGTTCATGTTCAAAACAGAATGCAAATTTATGTAAATATGGTCTCTAGTTGCTAAAGGATTAACATGGACTTGAGCTCCTCAGTTACCCATGCCTGGAATGACTCATATAATTACATAGGTTGGGGTCATGGGAAGGGTTTGATGAGTCCTTCTCAGGAAGTTGTACAACCAAACTCAGGAAGTGCTGATGACTGTTCCTGCTGGGTTTCCTTCCTGGGCTCAGCTATGATGCTCCCAGATCCACCTCACTTGTGAAGGGTACACTATAGTTGCTAATTGAATAATGCCTGTTATTTATGTTTAGGTCATCAACATTATAAAATTGGAAAGAAGCACATATATCCCATACATTTCACATATATATTTATAACAATAAATTTGCAAAAAGAAAAAGTACCTATTGCAGAATCCAAGAAAACAGAGAGACCAACTAGGGAAAAAGAGGATTTCTTTCCAGGAGTTTAGATGTACACTAATCCAGGAGAACTCAAGTCCAAATTATTGCACCTTAGAACAAAGGAAAGATTCTAATGTTATACATTTGGCTAAAAGGTGGGGTGCAAGTAAGGCAACCGAAGCCACACAAAGCAATGAATAACTCAGTCTGGAAATAAAACAGAGCCTTTAGGTTCCTGTGAGCACAAGAAAGTGTAGACTGCATTCACAGAACATAGCTGTTATCATTCTACGCACCAGAACAAGCAGTTATAGCTACAGGGGGTGAGGGGTATGTAGACAGGGGACTGCTTTTTTGAAGGCTGCTTCATACCCAGTAGGTAATATTATAATATGCTTTTTCATTGTTGATAATTAGTTAAAATGCCAAAATTAAGTTATCAAACTGAATAAGGGATGGAAATCATGTGCTGTTGTGGGAGCTTGAAGTTCAGTGTAATTCAGCAAATTTGAGAAACTGAATGAGTACTAGCAAATAACAGATGTTTGGATGGATTGATAGGTAGATAAACCAAGGTGGCAGCAATGGCGTTCTTTACATAAGGGAGGTGTATATACATGTTCCTCAAGTACACAGGTGAATGCAAAATGACAGTATTTATAACAGTCAAAACTTGGGAACTACAGAAGCTCAGTCACAAAAGAAGTCATAAATGAGTGCTGATATATTCATGAAAGAAAACATTATGCAGGCATGAATGAGCCATGTCTGCATGGGGTATTAACAAATCTCATTGACACAATATGGTGTGAAAGACCTCAGTCCTGGATTTTGCAGATTAGATTATTACATTCAAATGATGTGAGGACTGCCTCATCATGTTAGAAATTAGAGTTTGGGTTACAGTTTTATTAAAATAAATGCTAAGCACGTGAACAGTGTTACTATAAAAAGAAAGTAGGGCCCAGTGTCTTATCTGAAGGCTGGTAAATTAAATGTTCATTTTGTACATATTCTTCAAATTATGCCATAAGGATTTAGTCACTTTCCTGAATAATATTTAACTAAAAGGTTAAGCTACACAAGAAGACATCTGGAAACAGAAAGCCACTAAATCTGTGTGACAAGAATAAACTCTCCAGACTCAATGTCTTTACAAGAAGGGTAAATGAGATAATGAACTGGATCATGTCCTTTAATTAGATTTATTGCATTAATGTTATAATTAACCTTTAAGTGAATGGAGAAGGGCACAGTTCCGCTCAACATTATCTGGGCAGATGCCACAACTTTCTCCACCATGCGTGTGTACACATTTCCTATGATAAGAAAACATAAGGTAAATAATTTAGCCTGTTTTAATTTCTGTCATGCAGATCTTCCTGTGACCAAGAATCCTGCTGAAGGCCTCTGTGTCTCCAACTAACCCTACAGACTTGACTCACAGTGAATTATGAAGGATAAGATCATATGCTTTGTGTCAGTAAATTATATGGCAGTCAGTTAAGTTGAACTGATGTAACAACTAGGATTTCATTATTTAATGTATACTTTAAAGAGTATTTTCAATATCAGAATGTTAAAATTCTTGCCCTGTGGATTAAATGTGGTCATGCATATATACACAAAGGTAAGCACGTACATACACCCATGTTTGTGGCTTTCAAAATGATGGAGCCACTGAAAGTTTTGATTTAAATGGCTTTCATATTTTTAAATTTTTATTTGATACAGAGTCTCACTACACAGTTTAAACTACTACTGATCCTTTCACCTCTGTCTCCCCAGTGCTGCGATTATAGTTATGCACCACTACCTCTGATTTTGCATCTGGCACAATGCACCTATAATAACATTTTCCTTATTACAAAATATTTACTTCTGATTTTTCTATAATGGCCAGTCTGTCAAATATGCCAGACTCATACTATAGTAATGCAACAGAATGTTGGTTAAAAATCAAAGCTGCTCCTTCATAAAGGGAGTAGATTTCAAATATTTTCACCACATACAACAGATGGTAAGAACTTGAGATAAATACCTGATTGTAGTTGAACATATAGATGTGTTATTAGTTCTTATCTAAGCTTACACATTGACTGAAATTGTTACAAGTTTTAGAAGAAGTTCTAAACATCATAGTCAAGAGTAAGAGACAACTATATGACAACTTATCAGAGAAATGACTCAGATTAATTTCCTGACAACCATCTTGAATGTTGTTGTTAAAACTCTAGCTACTTAAAATATTTTTTTCTGCTCCCTTTGCAGTACACAATCCTCCATCAATAAACACTACAAAGAGTGAATTTATATTAACCAGTGAGTTGCTACAATCTCACTAAATTGGATTACCCAGAACATCCATTTAATAATGAAGAACTCATGCACACACCCTTTAGATTAGAAAATGCTTGTGCAATGATTTTTATGCTCAATAAGGGATTTAAAAATGCTTCACAATTACTAATCCTTGTAACAGCTCAACAGATAAGGATTATAAGTGATTTGCTGCTGAGAGAATGCAAGAGATAATACATGGGATACTGAAGATGTCAGCACAACAGGTCTTCATTATAAGTGTGTTTTGCCATGTTCACTGCAAACTAGGCTTACTATAAATAGAAGGCTGTGGGTTCTAGCAGCAGGTGTTAGCCAGCAACATATAATTCTGAATGGTTGTAGTTTGGGATTTTGTAAAAAGAAATAATACAGGGTACATTCCGTAATATTATTTTATAATGATTCACCCAATCATATACAAAGAGTTGAGGAAATCTGTCCATACAATGAAGACCAAAGAATCCAGCTGAGGGCCTGGATTCTAATGTCCTGCATGAGTCAAGCTGAAATCCTACAGCTCATAACAGTGCCTCCCCCAAGTCTAACTGGAGGCCTGGAGCCCATGACAAAGTCTGATGCAGGCCTGATTCACAGATCTGAGCTGGAAAGGCCCCAGGGCCAGTGGTGGAGGCTAGGAAGTCTGTGCCAATGGGACAAAGGATCTGTGCTAGCAGGCTGAGGAATCTGAACTGGAGCCAGGATGCAACTCACAAGGTGAGCTCCAGAATTCCCCCAAAGTACCACAGCCATCTTCAGCAACATTGAGATCCCAAGCTCCTCTAGGATGAAAGCTCAAGAAAGCCAATGTGACAGACTACTTCATGAGGCCAAGCAGGGCACCATCTTCCTCTCTGAAGCCAGGAAGTGATGCTCAAGATGGGAACCAGAGCTTCTTCAAAATGTCCTGGAGCCATTCTCAGTGACAATGAAGGTCCCAGGCTCCTCCAGTGACAGAAAGAGCCAAGTTCATGACAAGGTCACACACAGAACAGCCCAGGAGAACCAGTGACTTCCAACAGCTCCAGAGCTTTTCCAACCAGCACCGCTCACAGCAGTTGCCAGCAGCTTCTCCAGTTCTGCCTCTTAGGCTGCTGGCAACAATCTTCAGATGGGGCTCTTACACCCTGCACCACACTAGTTCAGTTCAGCTGGGTGTAGTAAGTTGACCACCACTATATGAGCTTTAACAATAACATTGTAGAAAACAGGTTTCCCAGCATAAAAAATAAACACTATCTGGCAATTATTTTTATTTTTATTTTTTGGCGGAACCGGGGATTGAACTCAGGCCCTTGCACTTGCCAGGGAAGCACTTATTCCACTGAGTCATCTCCCCAGCCCCTTCTGTCAATTACTTTTAGAAATTTTTATTTAAAAATGGGTAACTATCTAGCTTCATGTTTTACATATTTTATTTAGTTATCTTAAAAGATATTTTTTTCTGTTTATTTTTAGGCAAATATATCAAAATTTAGCAATTGTCAGCATCGTCTCTCTGTTCCTTGTTGGTAAAGTATATCTGAGAGCATTTTTTTTTTTTTTAAATTTTATCAGATTATACTTATCAGAGCAATTTGTTAAATGTATTGATAAATTCAAAACACTCAGATTATGTAATTTTTGTTTAATGTGCTCTTTTGTTTCTAGCTTGTCAGGGCATTCTTTTTTCCACACCAATCTTGCAAACTTAAACTGAATAGACATGAGAATTAATAGATCCAGATTTAAAGGCTAATATCTTCTTTCTTTCTTTCTTTCTTTCTTTCTTTCTTTCTTTCTTTCTGTCTGTCTGTCTGTCTGTCTGTCTGTCTGTCTTTCTTTCTTTCATTTATGTACGGGGTCTCACTGCACAGCTCAGACCTGCGTGATCCTCCTGTCTTCAGCCTCCCCAGTGCTGGGATCACAGGCATGCCCCACCATAGCCAGTTTCTGCGGCTGGCTCAGTGCGCCCGGGGTTGGAGCAGGCATGGCATGTCATACCAAGGACCAAGTCCCAGTCCTTGTGCTTGCCTAAGCAGGCACTTAGTCTGCTGAGGTATTTCACCTACTCAAGGCTAAGATTTTGTTATAAAAATAATTTAAAGTAAGAGTTGGTATAGTAAAATCATTTTGAAGAATAATAGATGTGGACCAGCAAGATAGCTCAGTGATCTAAAGCACCTACGTAGGCAACTGCAGGGACTAATGTTTGATCCACAGCAACGTAACCCCTGTCAGCCCTGACCCCAGGGTGAGCTGAGCAGGCCACACACAAAAAAAATAATAATAGATGTTTGTTTTGTAGGCATATCTATTGTTAGAGTACTAGATAAATGGCCAAAAATGATTTCTGTGTCAAAATTGAGCTCATGAAATCCTTACTAATACTTCACTGTATACATTTTAAAAATTACAGGAGTAGAAAATAAACACTGTTGGGACCATGCTAGAATGCTAAGAAATGAGTTAAATATAATCCTGAAAAAATATTCGTATGATTGGCTGAGGAAACGTCTCAGCAGCCTGAGGGCTTCGCCTGGCAAGCGCAAGGACCCGGGTTCCATCCCAAGGACTGCATGCTGTGCCAGCCCCAGAGCCCGGGGCACACTCTGCCTGCCGTCGAAACTGGTCATGGTGGTGCTTGCGTGTAATCCCAACACTGGGGAGGCTGAGCTAGGAGCATCACTATGAATCTGAACTGCATAGTGAGACCCTGTACCAGATAAACAGACAAATATTTAAAAATTTCATATGAATTACATCTGGTAATCCTCAAATCTTGCAAATTCTACTCAGGAGAGATTAAACCAACAGAAGCCACAACTAACTAATCTCATTGATATTTTTCTTTTTCAATCTTTGAGCGCAGTGCTTTTTCCTCTACTTAATAGATTTAATGAGAAATTTTCAGTGTCCTGAAAAATACAAAAACAAAGAGATCTATAAAAATCTCATAGTATATGGAGAATACATTAAAAACTAATATAAGTAAGAGAAAGAAATTTGGATCCTGTCTTTTACTGCTCCTAAAGCAAGTTTAGGAAGTGACTGTACAATTAAAAAAATATATTATTTTAAGTCAAGTACATGCTTACAAACGGAAATTATATCGTAGTGCATCACTAGGGACTTCCTAAGAATCACAGAAGAGATTTTCTCATTACTTTGTTTTACGCTGTATTTGTTTTCACTAATTGTATAGGTAAGCTAATTTTGCCTTTACTTCCCTGGACTGCCCAATAGCCAATTACGCGAGGGCTTCAGTGATGGCTGCCCTGCAGGCCCAGTCTGCGAGCTTTAGTGAGGACGCACTGGGCCTCAGTGATCACATTTCATCCAGTTAAGTGATGCATGTACTTTGTACAGGTCAAGCATTAAGGCCACTTTTGTAGATAATATAAATAATTCATAATCTATTTTAAGAAAAAGAAGACTTAGTAAAATTCTCATTGCAATTTAAACACGTTTTACTTAATGCTTACATGTGAATGTATTAGTGCAAATCTCAAAGTGAAAAACACTTCTTGCTAAACTAGATATCCACAATGTACAATTCAAAATTTAGGTCAATAAGATAATTTTGAACATTGCAAATATTCAAAGCACTGGGTCAAATTTTATCAAAGTTTTTGGAATCCAGATTCCTCGTTCCCTGAAAATAGCACTGTAAAGAGTAAAATCCCAGTTTCATCCAAGTTTTCTTGGATCTTGTCTCTTTACTCCAAATAGTTAATTTTATTAGAAAACTGTTTTCAATACAATAACAACGTGTTGGGTGTTTTTTTTCCCCTTTACTCTGCTATTGCCTTAATCATTAAAATAACAACCCACAAAAGCTGTAGAGTTATAGTATAAAGAAGGAAGGGGAAAGCCAGCAGGAGTGCGGGGCTAGCCTTCATCGTAGCAGCCAGAAACCCAGTGAAGTGCAGCTGACCATCTATGCCAGTTCAGTTTCTTACTCATCTTTATTCTCCTTTAACTTGTACAGATTTTTTTCTTTTTTTTTGTCTTTTTGAGACAGGGTCTCACTATGCAGTTCAGGCTGGCCTAAAGCTCACTTTGTAGCTCAGGCTGGTCTCGAACTCACAACAATCCTCCTGCCTCAGCCTCCCGAGTGCTGGGATTACAGGCATGCGCCACCACACCCGGCTAACTTGTACAGATTTTAACTCAATTTTTTTTTAATTGAGTTTCACCAAACTTTTTGATGGAGGCAATATTTAAGACAAGGGCACTAAGTTCATAAACTTTCTGTTTTCTTTCGATCTTCTGCCTCAACTCCTTGTCTTCAGTTTGGCTCTTCATCTGTGTATCTCCCATCTTTACCCAATTTTTACATCAGTCCCATTCATTTTTTCCTCAATGTGGTCTGGGCCTTATCTCTGAAGACTATTTGTTGAAAACTATTGTCAATAGTGACCTTAATTAAAAAAAATAAAGGCCATCTGCATTAAAGATATTCAAGTGGGGGTAAGGCAAGGATCACTCTGTTTAGATGCAGTTCACATGGTGGCAGGCTTTGTTAAAGTGTTTGGTTGTTTAAGATAAAAAATAATTTAAACAGAAGAATATATAGTCAAGAAAAATGAAACAATTGCAGCTATTAGTAAATTATGAACCATCTCTTTAGTATAGATACTAATCTTGAAATGAATGAACTACAGCACAAGACTAATGCTAAAGACAAAGAATCACAACTTTTTTGGCAAACTAATTGGTTTCATTTGAAATTCTGGAATTGAGTTATAAATATGTGATTTCATAAAATATAGTAATTTTGAAATAATTCAAGTAAAGGAGAATACTGTTACAGACAAAGAAAAAGTTAAAGTAGCAAAAAAAAATTTTTAAATGACATTTAGGCATTTCCAAGTCATTTTCCTTGGTGACCTGGAATTTTAGCATAAATGATTTCATTTTGATTTATGGGCTCTTCTGAGAGGCCTGATGCATAAACTTGAAGCAGGAAAGTAACGTTTTTAGTTTATATTTAAACATTCAAATTCATGTTTCCAATTGAAAGAAACTAAACAGCTATGAAACTCAAAATCCAAATGTAATATTTTCACTTGGATAATTGATGGTAACTAAATAATGCCTCTGGGTTAAAAGTTACGTTTGTCTATCTGACACTAGAATACAGACAAAGTAAAAAATGAGTTCACTGACAAATACAAAATGCCATGATAATGTTCTTTTTTTTTTTATATTTGGTGCAGGGTCTACAGGGTGTACAGGGTCTCACATAGATCAGACTCGTACTGATTCTCCTGTTTTCAGCCTCTCAAGTGCTGTGATTACAGGTGCACACCACCACACCCAATCTCATCTTCATTATTGATAGAATTTTGCTTTCATTAGGGTTTTCACACTATAATTTAACTGTGTATTTTTATTGTGCATCTTTGATCCCCCCCTTTTTTCTGCAAGCCAAAACTTATATATATGGTAATGTTCATATGCTAACTATGGTGTTTGGAGGTAGGACCTTTAGGATATGATTAGGCCATGAGAACAGGCCCTTTATAAATGGGACTTCTGTTCTTATCAAAGAAAACTTACACCTAGACACAGAACGTTCACCCATTGTTAAAACAAAGCTGAAGGGCTGGCAGTATAGCTCAGCAGACTGAGCACTTGCTTAGGCCAGCCTTGCCCTCAGGTGGATGGAGCCTGGGTGTGGTGGCACTCACTTGTAATCCCAACACTAGGAAGGCAGAAAGCAGGAGGATCACTATGAGCCTGGCGAAAAAAAAAAAAAATCTGATAAAGACTATCAGAAAAAAGACAGAAATACAAACAAGGAGCTCACTGAGAATGTTTTTCAAATCAAAGTCCACGTTTAAGGACAGAAGAAGAGATGGAGAAGGGATGGAAGGAAGAAAGGAAAGAAAGAGCAGGAAGGAGGGAAAAATGAGGGAGGGAAGGAGAGAGAAGAAAGGAAGAAGGAAACAAGGAGGAAAAGGAGAAAAAAAGAAGGGGAAAGAGGGAGCGAAGGAAGGGAGGAGTTAGGAAAAAGAAAAGGAAGGAAATCTAAAAAGAAAGCTTTTATTGTGTATATAATATATATTTGTTTTTATGAAAATGTTATCAGATATAGAATCAAGCATATTACTGAGGACGTTTGGTGGTGAAGTCTGATTCTTCAGACATTTTATGTTCAAGCGGCAAAGCAGTGGGATGCCTGCCCAGCGGAGAGGTGTCATTGTGCCGAGCAGGCCTAATGCGAATGTTGAGAGTGAGTTTCTTTTTTAAAAAGAAAGTGATATTCATGGATATCACTGTATTTATATAACACTTCATGAAATTATGTAATGAGTCGATCTGAATGCTAACAAAGATAATTTAGCTACTGGCTGGACAACGTTAGCCCTGCTCTGTTCCCTGTCACAGTGCACATATTTGGCAGACTAGCGCTTCAGTCAGCTAGTCTTATATCTTGTGGATTTTTCTGGAAAGATGGGTCTGAAACAAAAGAGCAGCCTGTGTTAACAACCGAGTGGGTAGCATCACCAAGTACAGGCTATTGTCTCCAAAGCACCCAGGAGCAGGTGACATCTGCAGAAAGCTTTCTTCTTTCCCACCCTGCCAGGGTGAGCAACAAGACTGCAATCTCAGAACCTGAAAGCATCATCGGACATTGACTCTGCCAGGGCCTGATCTTGAACTTCTAAACATCCAAACGGCAGGACATGAATTTCTGTTGTTCAGGGACCTTCTAAACCAGCTTTGCCGGTTTAAACAACTAATTGGAAGACAACGTCATGCAATACAGCAACCATTGCAGAGTTCCAATTACTTTGTTTAGTGAAATTTTGTATTATTTCTAATGATGTTTTTTACTCTTTCATATATTTTTAAAAATAAAACAAATAATTTTATGAAATTGCTCATCACCTTTCTAGATGAGCAAACTATTCTCTGTGTATGTTACAGACTGAAAGCTATAGCATGTGCAGCATTGCTAGAGCTCAGCTGTATAATTTTGAATGAGTTCATGTATTTTCCATTTTTTATTATCTCAGCTTCTTGCTGCATCACAGACCACACTGAAACTTAGTCACATGTAATTGGTGTTATATATTAACTAGTACCAACTGTCCTGTTAACCACTTTCCAGTCATTTGTTGGAACACTGCTCCATAAATTCCTCATTGTTCAGGATGAAAGAGATGCCTATGACCATGTTCTCTTGGAAATTATGGAGTCAAAAGATAGCACATGCAAGCACACATCAAGGCTTTGCTTACCACATAGCTGCTGAGATTCTACTTTCGTATTAGACCCCACTCACAAAAAAATTAACAACCAAGTGCAACATAGGTTTGCCTGCCAAATATGTGCACTGCAACAAGGAACAGAGCAGAATTAACATTGTCCAGTCAGTAACTAAATTATCTTCATTAGCATTCAGATCGACTCATTACATAATTTCATAAAGTGTTATATAAATACAGTGATATCCATGAATATCACTTTCTTTTAAAATCTAAGTTCAGAGAAGCAAAGTTCCATCACGTGGTTGAAAGAGAAAGATATACTTGAATTCAATATTGAATTTAAAAAGTCAGATAAATGTAACATTTGAAATAATTTATCATTCAAATTACTTTCCAAAAGCTTTTAAATTAAGAAAACAATAATGAAAATGTAACTATATTATAAGTTACCTAATGGTATGTTTAAAACAGAAATATTATCTTGAAATTATGAGAATTTGTATTTTAAAAACATTTTCTGCTATGCCTCAGCAAGCACACGAGCATGGGGTTGATCCTGGTACTGCGTGTTGTGCCTCCTCAAAACCAGGCATGGTGGCACATGCCTGTAATCACGGTGCTGGAGATGCTGAGACAGGAGTCTGCATAACGAGACCCTGTACCAAATAAATAAATAAATAAATAAATAAATAAATAAATAAATAAATAAATAAATAAATGACTTTTTGAAAGTCAATCAAGAAGTCTTCCCTAAGTATAAAAGAATTATAAAATAACTATACACCCCAGAGACCGGCCAGAGACAGTGCGGTCGACTCCGCCATCCTGCTCCATCCCGCCTGCCCCCGCCCAGCCCCTGAGACCGACCAGAGACAGTGCGGCCGACTCCGCCATCCTCCTCCATCCCGCACACGCCCGACCAACCAGAGACCAGCCTGAGACAGCGGCTGACTCCAGCAGCCTCCTGGTTCCCGTGCCAAGCTCGCCCAGCAAGAGCAAATTTACAGGACTCACCAGGCTTCCCAGATCAGTGAGAGTGTGGTGAGTCTGAGGGAGAGCCTTTGGCTTCTTCCCACGTGCGCTACGCGGATCACTGTCCCCAACCCTTCCAAGCCAGTGACTGGCCTGAAACCTCAGGACCCACTCACCAAC
>PVKA01009599.1:0-67759 GCA_004027165.1 Ctenomys sociabilis | reverse complement strand
CACAAGGTAAATTGTATGCACTGATACAGAACTTGAGGTTTCCACAACAACAGAACTAAAGACCCTTTATCTATCTATGTATCTGTCTGTCTGTCTGTCTGTCTGTCCATCTGTCCGTCCTTCCATCCGTCCTTCCATCCATCCATCCATCCATCCATCCATCCATCCATCCATCCATCCATCCATCCATCCATCCATCCATCCACCTCTACATCCATCCACCTGTCCATCCATCCACCCTCTTATCCACTCTCCCATTTGTCTCCATGTATCAATTAGTCCATTCTGTACCATGGTCAGAGCATGAAGTTGGGCGATGCATGGCACACAGACTCATAGCTGGCAGGGCCAGAAGCTGTTGAGCACAGGAGCCATCTGAATGACAGGGAACCTGCTCCATGACCAATGAGGTGGACAGAAGGTCTCAGTTTCAGCCTGGGGCAGCCTGAGTGTCATAATGCATGGCCACACTTGTCTACATCTCTTTGTCACAGGGTTTAAGGAGATTCCTGACTCTGCACTCACCCCTTGTTCTATGCATGACCATGTCCCAGTGCTTCTGAGGGTCTTGGTATTGAATGTGTCCAGGAAATATCAGTTCTTCTCAGGCCCAATGAGGATCATGTCTGGGACCCAACCATGGCACTCTGAGCTAGTGATGTGTTACTGCTCTGAGAGCCCCTTGGTAGGAATCTGCTCCAGCAAAACCAGTCCTGAAAATTCACTCCCATTTGTAGCTCTGCATCATTTTTTTCTATGAGCTTATTTATCAACAAGTAAACCTGAGACTGTGAATAGGATCTGGCTTCTGAGAAAAAACACAGACAGTTGCAAAATGCTTAATAGTTGGTATTTATTGCAAGGATGAAGATAATGACTTCATCCTCAAAGATGTGCTCAGCCTAAAAGCTTCCTAACCTGGTCTGCGCTGTGTACCCTACATTCTCCAGGGCAACCACCCCTTCTTTTTCCATGTGTACCCAAGGAGGGAGAACTCCTGATAACAGGGACACAAGACATCCACGCAATAAAAATGCCTGGAGGAAGATGGGAATCTGGGTTGCTGGGCAGAGTCAGGGGAGCTGGAGACTCCTCTTGGTAGGACTAAGAAGCAAATGAAGTGAGACAAAGCCTGGTAGGTAGCCCAGGTCCTGGAGAGCAGTGGCAGGGTGCAGATTTGGAGATGTCCTGGTGTAAGTTGTAGCCACAATTCTTAGAGACTGCTCCCAGCAGGAGCCCATGTCACTGGCAAGGGAGCTGCTGGGGCAGGGGGTGGTGGTCGATCTTATCACACAGCAATCACTGGGTCACATGGAGGAGGAGCTCAGATCATAATCCCATCTCTCTTCTCCAAGTGGGTGGACTAGGCCTCTTGTTTTGCTTGACAAAGTCCTGCTTTACACACCCTAGGTAGACAGTGCCCATTTTCGGTTCTCAAATGAACCAGTTTGCATAATAAATGGCAGTCATTGCAGGATAAGGATGTATTTGCTGGTTTGAGGGGTACATTTAAAATTTAAATGTTGATGTAAATGGATATATGAGTACCTACAGGTCTACACTGTACACCTCCCACCCCTGTGACAGATAAGGCACTGTCCTTGGATTCTGTTGTCGTGTCTCTGGTGTACCTTTAAGTCCCTCCAAGGCAGCACGTGAGGACACATCTTTCCACAGTCACATGCTCATGTGTGGACCTTGCTGGCAGCATATAAGTGGTGTGACTATCCCCAGACACAACCCCGACGGGGAGTGGCTAGGGGCTTCGGAGTCTGGCGAAGGACTGCATCTGCCCAGTGTGGAAGATCTTCAAAAGAAAAGGTACAACCTGGAAGTGAGGACCAAAGGAAAAGAGGCCCTCCCAGCACTCTGCAGGGGCACATAGGGTGTGGTGCATCCAGCAGTGACCAGTGGGTGAGGACTCACATGTGGCTCAGGATTATTAATCTGAGGCCATGTATGTGGCAAATGTTTATTGATTACCTGCTTGCATTGTGCTGCGTGGGTCTATGTGTGCACACACGTGGGCAAGTCTAGGAGCCCCAGTAGGAGAGCTGATAAGCTGGGGGTCAAATGAGCTAACAGTTATTTATGAGCATGGTGGGAAGAGGTGGCTTCAATAACAGGAAGGTCATGGGAGGAGATGCCTGAGCGCCAGCAAGAAAGTGCTGCTTGTGGTCTTATTTTCATGCCTTCAGAATTCTGATTTGGAGGCCACATCTGTCCACTGAGAGCTCCTTCCCTCGGTTTACAGACAGAAGCCCCAGCACTTAAGGAACAGGCACAGGAGTGCCTGCTGCCCATGAGCAGCCAGCCCAGCACATGCGCGGGGGGCCCCGTGGGGCAGAATGACATGTGCTTTTCCTTACATTTATGTCTTCAAGACCATGTAACGGAAATATCTAGGTTTCCACAGATACTTCTGGGAAAGGCCAGTAATGGGGCTGGGGAGATGGCTCGGTGGAATAAGCACTTTCCTGGCAAGCGCAAGGGCCTGAGTTCAACCCCTGGTTCCGACAAAAAGAAAAACACACACACACACACACACACACACAAAAAAAAAAAAAAAAAAAAAAAAAAAAGAAAAGGCCAGTAATGCAGCAGGCACTGCCAGTGCAGTTCTAGAAGCCCAGCGCAGAGACGCCAGGCAGCAGGGATTCAGGATGGGCTGCTTGCGTCTCTGGAAAGGCCTTTCCTCTCCTCTCTTTCTCCTGGGTCTTACCGGCCATGAATGCCATCTCATCAGAGAAACAAGCTGTTCTTTTAAAAGCTCAAAGAGCAAAAATGATGATTTTCACTACAAGGCTCAAGACAAGTGGCGGATACTTTCTCTTTGCAGTCATTTTGCATCTGCCAAGAGTGTGCATTTACGTTCTTAGTCAGTGCTGGTCTGGATCCTAGCTCTGTCTCCTGTGGGCTGTGGAGCACCGCGAGGGAACAGCGAGGCGGGACTTCTGGTGCTAGCTTCCATGAAGCACGGCTTCTGCGGCGTCTGTGAAGGCGCCTCTGAAAGGAACTGGCACCTGAGCTGGTGGGCCAGGCGAGGCAGAGGGCCCACCCCGTGCGGTGGTCAGAGCACAGCCGAAAGGCAGGGCAAGGCTGGCTCTGCGCCCTGCCAGGTCCCTGAGGCTGGGATGAAGATTCCTGCCAGGCACCCCTGCTTCCCAGGCCTTGGGGCTGGGACCGGGAGTCGCAGCGCCCACTGTGCAGCTCTCAGGCCGCTGGACTCTGCTGCTGACAGCGGGCCAGGGCTTCTTGGACTCTGCGCTCCTGTGGATCCGTGCATAAGCATGTGAGTGTGTCTGTGGATATACACACATCTCTAACAGTGGACACACAAATGCATGTGTACATATGTACGTATCTACAGTAGGATATATGTGTATGTTTTTCTGTTTTTCTGGAGAACTCTGACAACCTAATCCTTTCAATCTCAGCTTCCTTATCCACACTTGGTGATGAAGATGAGAACTTTATATGCTCGACACATCATATTGCTCAGCATAGGACACTGCTAATTCCCATTCGGCCACAGTAACCCTTTCCAGTCACTCGGGAATCCCAGTGCTCCTAGAAAGTTGAGCTTCTTATTCCAGCTCCCAGATGACAGAAGTGCAGGAAGGTGGGTGAGTGTTTGTCTCACTGTCTCTCTGTCTGTCTCTGTCTCTTCTCTGTCTGTCTCATCTTGTCTTTGTCTCTCTCATCTCTGTCTGTCTCTCAGTCTCTGTCTCTCTGGCTCTGGCTGTCTCTCTGTCTCTCTCTCTCACACCTGTGTGAATGTGCTCAGGTCTACACTCACTGGCTCTGGCTCTATGTGCCCAGCCCTGCAGCATGGAGCTGGGGTCTTAAATACAATCTAAAGGAATCTTTCCATGGGGTCTGAATCACATGACCAAACACAAGGCAGGAAAACCTCCCTGAAGCTGAGGTTCAGCCTTGGCTGTGTGCAGCTCAGTGAACCCTCCCTATGAGGGTTTGCATCTGGGACAGACAAAACCAAGCGTTTCTCAGGGTTAACGGTGGAAGGAAGAGAGAACAGTGCTGCTTCACCGGGGAGGCCCTCTGGCTGATGTCCTATTCTGCTTGTGGCAGCAGGGAGGGACGC
Organism: Ctenomys sociabilis; assembly: GCA_004027165.1. Classification (NCBI taxonomy): domain Eukaryota; kingdom Metazoa; phylum Chordata; class Mammalia; order Rodentia; family Ctenomyidae; genus Ctenomys; species Ctenomys sociabilis. Next base: position 63,654 of record PVKA01009599.1, on the reverse strand, counting down.
AGACCTGTGCTCCTCCACCCCCATTTCTATCTGAGCTCTTGGGTCCTAGGGAGCAGGCAGTGAGGCTTGGCGCTCTTAGAAGTTGGATGGTCTGGGCTAGGGAGATGGCTCAGTAGAATAAGTGCTTCCCTGGCAAGTGCAAGGGCCTGAGTGCCTGAGTTCAATCCCTAGTTCTGAAAAAAAAAAAAAAAAAAAGGATGGTCCGATGAGCTGCAGACTATGGTCAGAGCCTTGCTGCACAAGGTGCGAAGAGGGTGTGGCCATGCTGCCCTGTGTTACTGTGGTTTGTATGTGGACTGAGTGGGTCCCCAAGGGCTCGTGTGGTGGTCTTTGTGTGGTGATGCTTGGAGGGTTGGGCCTGGCAGGAGGCCCCTGCCTCGGGTGCTGCTCTCCACAGGAAAGGGGTAGCTCTTGGGGCCCCAGTTGGCTATCTCTAGAGGGCTGTAACAACATGAATGCACCTGGCTCCTCCCTGAAGCCTGGCCTCCTGTTTCCATAAGCTGGCTCCTTCCTGCATGCGCTTCTGTGTAGCATCCCTGGCTGTGATGGACACAGCTGCTTTGGCCTTCGCTGGAGCCAGTGTCACTGCTGGAACCTACAGCCTCCAAAGCTATGAGCTAAATAAGCCTCTTTTCTTCATAAGTACCCAGTCCCAGGTATTTTGTTTTAGCAATGGAAAATGGACAGTATACTCCCGTCACCCTCTTCCTCCTCATGCATACCTCTTCCTCCACCTTGGATCAATCCCCCAGCACCTATCAGACACCTGCCCTGCATCAGGAGAGGCAACAGTGAGGGGGCGCTCAGGCCCAGGAAGGCAGACTCAGGACACAGGGAAAGGAAGAGCCGTGGTCTCAGGCACCGGTCACCTCAACAGTCACACACATTTGTTTTTAAACAGGGTGGACTGTCGATGCTGACACATAGCATCAAAATGAAGTGATAAAACAGCCCTCTAGGGACTGGGAGCTTGCATGTGTGGGGTTCTGTGTTGATGGGGCTCCTCTTGGCTCAGTCGCAGCTGCTAATGCTCCAGCCTGACCTCTAGCCCTGTGGGAGGGCCGGGCCCAGAAGCACCAGGCCCTTCTGTGGTCAATGAACACCCAGATGACTGCTTTGGGGTCTTGAGCCCAAGGCCAGCCGGGAGCTGCAGAAGTCTCTGCTCCCTGCCCATCCTCACTTCAGCAATCATGCTCTCCTGTTTGGCTAAGGCCTTTTCTTGACCAAAACCTTTGCCCTCAGGTCCAAAACAGTAGAGCCTATTTGTCAGTGTTAGTCATGTGGATGAAGGGATCTGCAAACTGTGGTACAGGGTTACAGGATAAATCCTGAGGGGACTTGATTGACCTTATTAGATACAAAAGTTACATTTCTTGTTATATAGGTCTTGCTATGTCTTGGTTTTAACCATCCAGCAGAAAAGTATAAAAGTGAGGTATGGGAAGTAAAGTCATATTGGTATGCTGAGCTGTGAAAGGCTCAAGTCAACAACTTCTGACATTACCGGTCATGCAGATAACCCACTACTATTAGGGACTACTGGACTATATTGGATTAGACTGCTGGTTCTACACATCTACAACATTTAAATGGCAATGGAATACCCATCTCTAACAAAACTAAACAAAAAAAGGGGATACAAAGGAAGGACCATTATGTACCTGTATATACAAAATAGGATAGATATACAGCTACTTTCTCTTAATTTAATGAGAAGAAAGATTTATACTAATAGTATTTGGACAGGATATCATGCCTGCATCTTGTACTATGAATAACCACTAACAAGACAACAGTATGCAATGTATTAATTATTGAAACTGTCCTATGAATTGGTTTTGAAACTGTCTCATTGCTATTTGTTTCTCAATAAAATTAATTAAAAAAAATGAAACAAAATAGTACAACCAAGGCACACGCCCTTCAGAAGGCCATGGCCAGAGGCCCGCGGCCACCCCATTTAGCCAGCTCTTCATTGCCACACTGGACCATTTGGACTAGCTGTGCAGGAACAAGCTGTTCTTAAATGTGCTCTGAGAAGGGGAAGACATTGCCAGGAATACAGAGTCTATCTGGGAAGAGCTAATTTAGTGATCTTTTGCTTTTAGTATGATTACCTGAAGCCACAGACAGATTCAGTGTTTAGTTATGGAAAAGACCCAAACTCCATAGCAAGAGTCTGCAGACCTGCCCGTGTGATGGTCACACGCGGGAATGACCACCCACCTAGGGCTGCTTCTGTGAGTCCCCTGCCTGCCGCTGCCTTCCCTGCAGCAGGAGGCCTCTGCCTGTGAAATGCGCATGGCGACTGCATGGTCCAGGCAACCCCACAGCCTCCTTCACACCCTTGTTAGCATCTAGTCACTGACAGCTGCAATCTTGGCTATCACAGGTTACCAGCACCATGTTGGCCCCACACCTCCTCCCATGGGCTGTCTGAGGCCCACGGTGGCAAGGAGCGTGAGCAACGGAGCTTTAGGACACTTACCCACCACCAGTGCCACCGTTCTTGCTGACGTGTGTGCGGGGCTCGCTGGAGGCCAGCTTGAGCAGCTCCGTCCATTCTCGCTCCCATTCCTCCTCTGTGTACACCAGCCCTGACTGGCACGAAGGGAAGCCGGGTCAGGAAGCGGCCAACCCACGTGGCCCACTGCCCCGCCCCACATGCAGCCACTCTAGACGAGGTGGGCTGGCCCAAGCCCCATGAGCCCGGACTAGCCACACACTTCAGCAGCTCTGAATGGTCCCTGCTTTGCTTGGGCAATGTATTTTCAGAAGCCCCGGCCTCTCATTTCAGAGCTGACAGGGTCCACCCCACAACCCGGAGAGTTGCGTGGGGGCCTGTGTGCATGTGTCTGGCTGGGGACTGATCAGGACACACTTTTCCAGAGCTGGGGCCTAGCTTGGGTCAGAAAGTAGGCAGAGTCTTCTAGGATAGCAAAGTGCTAGCACGCATTGCAGTTCAGCTGATATTCTCTGGATTGAGCTGAGGTACGGGGGCTGGGGCTGAGGGCTGCACCCAAGGTGGCTTCACTAATTATGCCATTGGGAGGTGTGAAGGGGCAGGCAGCCACCACCCACCAGGGCTACATGTCCTAAGGAGGCTCCTCTGCCTCAGGGTGTAGGGCAGCCTGGCTCAGGACCCGGGGCCGTCTCTGCCCCACCTCACAAGATGCACTTAGACCTGTGGGTCACACTCTGCACCCAGCAGGGTCAGAGGCTGTGCTTGGCAGGAAGCAGGCACCAACCTCCTTATTCTGCTGCGTCTGCTGCCACCTCCACCTCCGCTTCAGGGCTTCTCGCTCAGCACCCGTCCTCATCATGGTGTAGAGAGCTTTCCGCAACACCAGGTCTCGATCATGAAAACCCCACATTCCTGCAGTAGGATGGAGCACAGCAGAGGAGAGACATCAAGGGCATGCGGAGGGGACCAGCCACTGCTGGCCAGGTTGGCTGTGGCGTCTGCCACACAAAGGTGCTGCTGTGGTGCTTTGCCACTCAGTTCTCATCTCAGGATCGGAGTCACCCCTCTTCCTTTCTTCTCAGGGCTTCCCTTCAGCTAGGAAAGAGAATGAAGCAGAATGTTTCCTTCTTAACCCAACAGTAGCAGGCAAACGTGGGTGCTGCCTCTGCGGGACTGTGACTGCCACTGAACAGGTCTGCTTGGAGAGACCTACTACCCACTGCCCAGGTCTTAGTGTTTGAGTGCGAGACTGCCTTTGGGGGTAACTTGGTGGGATGTCATCATCCAGGGCTCTAGGCCATGATGGCCTGTCATTTCTGATGCCCTCATCTGTCAGGCCTGATGTCCACAGTCTTAGGCATTTCAACTTCCAAGAAGCTTCAGTGGATGCATTTGCATATATCTAGCAGGGGGTACCTGCCTCTTGGGGACAAGGTGTCTTCCAGTGCTGGGTGTTCAGGGGCTATGAAATACACCAGCCATGTCTGAGTACATGCTGGGACCACACAGGTGAGGTCTAGAAGCCCTAGTGATGAGAGAAGGCTGGAGAGAGGTGGACTGGGTTCCAGGAGAAAGGGTGGCAGAGTCTATCCATTCATGCATCCATCCATCCATCTATGTATTCACCAGTCCCTCCACCCATCCATCATCCATTCCACCAATCCATCATCCATCCATCCATCCGTCCGTCCGTCCGTCCGTCCGTCCATCCATCCATCCATCCACCCACCCACCATCCATTAATTGACCCACTCATCCATCCATCCATCCATCCATCCATCCATCCATCCATCCATCCATCCACCCACCCATTCACCCATCCTTCCATCCTCCCACTTATTCAAAGTGCTAAGAATATGTAAGACAGGAAGGAGGACATATGCAGTTCTTAAATATGATAGAATATACATAGCAGGAAAGTGGGAGGTGAAGATGGAGTGTGAAAGGTACAGTGCTAAGGACCAAGGAGAGAAGCATCAGGGGAAAGGATGGAGTAGCGGGTGCACTGTTATGATGTAAATGGACATGGAGGCATCAGAGCAAGGGCTAGAAGGGCTATGGAAAGAGATCAGTCACTATTTCAGTCAGAGAGAACAGCCATGTGCAGCTCCACCAGGGGCAGTCTGTGTGATGCAGTTGAGAAAGGTAGGACAAGGTGGTTAGAGCCAGGATGGAGGGGACAAAGAAGAGGACACAGGCAGACTTTCAGGTGAACTGGGAGCCTCGAGGCAGCATGACCTGTGCTGACTGCTATTAGTCAAGGTGAGGCTGGCTGTTATCCATGAAGTGCGATAACTGGATGCTGCCATGGGCTTCCTAGCAGACAAGGCTTGGATGGATCTTTGTAGGACAAATGGTAGGAAACAGCCATCCTGGTCTGTATGCATCCTCACACCCATTTCAGCCAACCTGGGCTCTCTGGGAAACCTCTGGTCCCAGGGCTGTCAGTGCAGGTTATTATCACTTGCAGGGCTCTTGGTCCTATTTGCCTATAAGCCTGACTCTGGATTACTATCATTTCTCTATGTGTCCAGTCATGTTGGCCACAGTCAGGCTTGGTCATCAGGCACTGAGTGAACAGCACTGCTGGCGACTATCACATAGCTGCTAGGGGCAGTCCTGTCCCTTGAGGTTCAGCAATGCAAGTGCAATATGAAAACAAAGTACAAGCTTGGTATCCCCTGCCTGAAATGACTGGGGCCACACACATGTCAGATTTTGGATTGTTTTGCATTTTGGAATATTTGCATATACATTAGGAGATATCTTGGGGACAGGAACTAAATCTGAATGTGAGATCCATTTATGTTTCATACAGCTTACACACATAGCCTGAAGGTAGTTGGTACAATATTTTGTGCCTGAAATAAGCTTTAATTGTGTTTAGTTGGCCATGTGTGGAGTTACACTGATGTTCAAAACATTTTGGATATTAGAGGATTTCAGATTTTGAATTTCTAAGTTGTGGATGCTCAATCTATACTGGGATGAAAGGACAAAGGACCCAGGACATCCGGGCTCATTGGTGGTGTTGGTGGTGTGGTTCTCAGAGGAGGTCCTGTGGCCCTGGGTGGTCCTGGTTGAATTGCTCTGGCACACGGAGCAAAGCCCAAGGGGGCCTCCTCTTCCCAGGAAGACTGGGAGGCCCCAAGTGCTCCAGGGCAGCATTGCCAGGGATGCCACCATAGCACGTGGCCTGTGGCCTTGCCCGACCACGCTTCTCTACACACTGCAGCGTCTGAAGGATGAAGACACTGGTGACTGTGCGGTGTGCTGCTGTTCAACCCCAGCAGAGGCTTCTTTTATATTCCTTTCCCCAGTTTTTATTTAAAACAAGGGACATATACCCAATAATAGTAGAGTAGCTAAGCTTAAATATTGTAAAGGAACATAATCTGACTAAAATCGTGTTTTGGGAGAGGAATGACATGGAAATATTCTCAAAAACTTGAAGGTGATTATATCCCACAAATATACACAATTATTATATGTCGATAAAAATCCTGGTCCATTTAAAAGTTTTAAGTGAAGAACATTGAATTCTAAACTGCAAACACAGATTATAGCAGCAGACCAAAAACTGGGAGACACGATACCAAAGTGTAAATGTGGCCAGTGTTAGATGGCAGGATTAGGGATTTTATTCTCTTCCCATGATGAAGCAGAACACTTTCAATGCCCCTAACAGGATGCACCAGTTTTGCCATAGACAGGAAGCAGTCAGGTGATACTTTGTTTTTCTTGGAGTCCTGAAGCCTCCCTGTTCCCAGGCCCCATCTCTGGGCTCCTCTGGGCCCTTCCTACCTCCAGTGCTTCCCCAGCAAAGCCCTTGCAGTCTCATCTCCCTCTGCTCCCATGGAACAGCCTGGCTGTGGGTCTAGAGAGGGCCTGGCCCTTGCTCCGGGTACCACATTCACCTGGGACAGCACATTTGGTCAACAAGGGCCATGTTCTGGTCTTGTGCCCTGGACAGAGACTGGTACTTCTGGACTGAAAGGGCTTCTCGCTCAGCACCCGTCCTCAGCACCCTTGGCTAATGCCAGGGCCCAGGCGCAAATGCAAACCTGCCTGCTGGAATGGATTGGGCCATCTGCATTCAAAACGGGCCTTGGCTCAGGGAGCACCGAGCTTCCAGAAGGTCCACCACGACCCTCAGTTTCCCCAGCATTGCTAACTATCACCTCCACACCTGTGCCCCCTGGGGCTAGGGCTGGGGACATGTCTGCTGGGGAAGGCTGCTGATGTGCCTGCCATGTATGCTGATGGCACAGCGTCCTCTGTGACCTACCCAAGCAGTACCCACAGCTATGTTCGTTCCAGTTCAATTTCATTGCATATTGCTTGTCAGTGTGGTAGCCCCACAGCTGCCCGACTGCACACACTGCTCCTCAGACTCCCTGCTGGGCCTCAGTGGGCTCTGCTCTGTCTCTAGGCAGCCTGCTGCTGCTCCCAACCGAGTGGGGGCTCCCTGCTGGGCACAAACTCTGTTTTCCAAGTCTCAGTAAAGATGTGGCCTCCTTTGCCTCAGGACACTGCCTCTAATCCCCTCCCACAGCAACTTGTATCACAGGGCTTTTCTCACCTGTGCTGTATCTCGCTACCTCCCCAGCCAGGTGTTCCACCAGGAAAGTTGGTTCCCTACCATGGGGCCACTTCCAGATGACAATGACATGGAAGCTTTACTTATATTCTTGCTTGAACTGTACCCCAGGCCAGCCCACAGGCCTGCCACCCTCCTTCAGCGTCATGGAGCTTACCCAGCGAGGCTGCATGCAGCAGGCAGTTCCCGTCGCCTGTCGTGGCCAGAGGAAGGAGCCGCTTACAGCTCGTGCACACGGTGGACCACCAGTTCAGGCGACCTGGAACACAAGTTCTCTTGAGAACAGAAGCCTGGAAAAGGCAGCATGCAGGGGCTGTGTTTGCTAAGTAATGACAAGTTGCAGAGATGATTTTCTAGAGACCTCAGTGAGAAGGCCGAGTGCTAAAGCTGCCTTTCTCAAGTAAAATAAAGAGCAAAAATATGGACAAATTTAATACGCTGTCCATCTTGTTTTGCGTTTTCTAAATTGTATCTGATAGCAGAAGAAAAGCTATTATCATCTATCTGTGTTTTTTCTTTTTTTCAGAATTATAAGTCAAATTTAATAATTATATGTTAGATGTATCTTCAATTTATGATACAATAAACTTTATTTTTAATAAAAGTTGTATAAATTTAAAATACATTAGAGCCTATTTTATAAGCCACATATACAGTATATTTGTGCCTATTTTATGACCTTGAACATAATTTTAATGTTTACTTGAGTATAAAGGCTTATGGATGTTACAGTTTTACGTGTATTTTATTAAATTTATTCAGGGTTTTTTTTCAGAACCAGGGATTGAACTCTGGCCCTTGTGCTTGCCAGGGAAGCATTTATTCCACTGAGCCATCTCCCCGGTCCTTATCTGTGTGTTTCAACATAAGCGTGGCAAATGTTTTAGCAATCATATTATGAGTGGTGGGGGGGAAAGGAACAAACAAGGCAGGGAGGATTTCCATGCTGCATTAAAAATGGCTAAATTCAACACCAGTAGATTTTGATATCCCGTATGTACACATTATCTGTGACAGCCACTAAAAGAGCTCATTGAAGGAGTCATACTCTAAACCAACTCTATAAATCTCCTCCAGAAAATAATGAAGTATTACCCTGACACCAAAACCAGATGGAGAAAGTACCAGTAAGCACAGCCTAACCCTTCTCACGGATATGCTGCCCCATACAGATGAATTATACTCAGGAATACATGGAGAGGATTATATAAAACAGGAATGTGAGGTTGGCTCCATATTTAATATTCAATCAACATTCACCAGATTAACAAATAACAACATATTAACCATATTAATAAATTACTGAAGAAAAAATATCACATCATTATAACATGAATGGAAAAAAGGGTGGGATTGACAAAATTTGATTTCTATTCGTGATTAAAGATATTCATAAAACTAGGAATAGGAGGAAACCTCCTCAGCTTGATAAATATGTCACCCACATCCACAGAGCTAGTGCTATATGCAGCGACAAAGACAGGCTGCTTTGCTTCCCAGCACAGGAAAAGTGCAAGGATGTCTCTTCCCACCACTGCCAGGAAGCTTTATACTAGAAATCCTCACCAGTCAAGTAAATTAAGAAAGCAATGAACCTGTAGCTACAGATTAGGAGTTGTGCTGTCCTCATTTGCTGATGATATGAGGGTTATGCAAAAAACGGTACAAAATCTACAAGTAATAACTTATTTTGTCAGGATCTCAGGCTATGACATCAGTAAATACAAATCAACTGTACTTTATATGCTAGCAATGAATATATAGAAATCTAGATAAAATAAACACTATAATTAATATTAGGGGTAGATCTAACATAACATGTTCAGTACTTGTATGCTTAAAACCATAAAATACTGATGAAAGAAATAAAATATCCAAATGAGAGGAGAGATATACCGTGGTCATGAATGGGAAGGCTCAAACTAGTAAAGGTGTAAATTATTTCAAATTTACCCATGACTAACATACAGTAGTTCCTGTCAAAATATTACTTACAGAGTTTCTTTAGCTAAAATGTGAAGTATTACCAATCTAGAATTCTGTACCTTAGGTAAATTTGAAGAAAATTTATTTTCATTTGATCCACAGTGAAAACATTAAGGGCAGGAGGAAAATGATCATGGGCAGAAGCAGGTTATGTGGAGAGCACAAGCGTATAGTGCTGATTGGGAGTACGCTAGCAACATTATTGGGGAGACTAAACTACATGTAGGATTAAGATAAATGACAGCAAGGGCTGGCCTGATAGCTCAGGGGACTAAAGTGCCTGCTTAGGTGCCAGGGTTCGAGCCCCAGTGTGCTGTGCTGGCCCTGCCCAGGGGGTGCTCTGAGACAGCAGTTGATACTGGGCGTGGTGGCATGTGCCTATAATCCCAGTGCTTGGCAGGCTGAAAATAGGAGAATCTCTAGGAGTCCAAGGTATGCAGTGAGACCCTGTAGACCCTGTACTCGATACAGACCCCCCCCCCAAAAAAAAAGCAAATGGCAGCAATAACCCAAACTATGAGAACACACATGAAACATAAATTCTAAGGTCCTTATTGGCCCAAAAGTGGTAAAAGGGTCTACTTAAGTCAAGTTCTACTTACTCAAAGATGAGTCTTGTCAACTTTCGGGTAACCACCCCAAACACACACTAATGGAAAACTGAATGATAAACACCCTTAAATAGTTCAAAATAGTTCCAGAGGAAAAACAAACACCACAATACTCCAAAGCAAGACAGTCAGTTTAGACTCGACTCTAGATAATAGGCTTAAATAAAAACATAACAGTATTTCATTAGATGTGAATGAACTTATTAGAAGGCAGTTTGGGTTACTCAGGATGAGTAAATCCTACAGCCTTAGTGCACAGCACGGTGACCACAACTGACGATACTGTGTTGAGATGAAATTTGCTAAGAGAGTGAGGATGTGAAATGTTCCTACATGCCAAACAGTAGTAACTGTGTGAGGTGAAGGATACGCTGGTTAGATTAACCAGTGTAGTAGCTCTACAAGAACACATCCATCGAAACATCACCTTTATACCCTAATTAGTTAGCTTGCCATTATTTCATGGATGCTGGAAGAAGACAAGAGACTCCTGGGTCAGAGAAAGAACTTCAGCACAGCACAGTAAGTGGCACAGACACCGCTGCCCCCACCCTCCAAATCCCAAGGGGTGGTGGACAAGCAGACACAAGTGGACATTGTGCATGGGGCAGGGTAGTATCATGAGGAACCCCAAGTTTAGTAGAACCCCAAGACTGTGTAACAGGCTGCAAGTCCATGTGCCCAACCTTTGCCCTGGGGAGGAAAGACATTTCCTTTTTTGTGGTATGCAGCCCGCAAGCCTGCCTCTGCTGCACAGGGAGATGGTCTTTCTGTCGTCACAGAAGAGCTCATTGCACTTGGCAGGCTCTCCCACAGGGCTTCCAAACTGCTCAGTTTGCCAAGATTTTTAGTTACTCAACCTGTGTGCAGCAGTTACAAAAAGACCCCCAAGCTCTCTTTCCAGTAAAGCAGATACATATTAAAGTCCACAGGATCTTGCCAAAATCTTTTCCTCCACTCAGATTTACAACGACCCCTAGGGTGAAAGCAGCTACAGGTGCAGACTTACTTGTCCCAGTTTTCCAATCTTGAATTTCCTAGCTTCACTAATCCGTAGCGCCTCAGCAGCTTTTCTGCTATTCTAAAGGAGATTTTGGTGGTTGTCCCTTTTCTCCAGGTGGGCAGGCAGATAGGTTTGCATTAGCTACTTCATTGTTCTTTGGAAGCAAGAGATTGGAGGTGGGTAACTTTTGGGTATTAATCCAATTTGCATCCCTAGGATCAATCCAGATTTGTTGTAATATACTGATGGATTCAATTTGCTAAATATTTTGTTTTGTAATTGTCATGATTATTCATGAGAGAATTGCACGGGCTTATCCAGAAGAACAGCTGGCCTGGGCGCAGCTGCACTTTGGGATTAGTGGAGAAAGTGGTTAAGAAACTCTCTGAGGAAAGTGTATCCCCCCAAAGAGCTGCTCATAGTAGAAGCTGACTCCATGGGTCTGTTGGGCCACAGATCCCCCTGCGTGAGGGGGCCTGGTTTGCGGGTGCCTTACTCAACTGGCAGTCACTGGAGGTAGCCACTGAGCTGCAGCACGGCTGGCAGGTCTGAGTGTGGGCCTGCTGTCCGTTCTCTGAGCAGGCCTCAGGACTGTGCTCATAGTGCCGGCGTGGCCTGTGATGGAGCTGTGGTACTTGTACAGGTCCTGGGCTGTTGTCAGTGACCTGGCACTTTGGTCTGCCATTCAGAAAGTGACAGCCCAGCTGATTAAAGACATCCCTTTTGGGGGCCAGGAATTCCTCAAATTTGGTGAAAGATGTATTTCACAAAATCTATAAAGTCACCCAATAAATTCAAAGTAAACCACATTGCAAAGAGTTTAGCAAAACAGTGAAACTATTAGTTTCTATTTGATAAACTATTAGATATACTCTTAAATGGCAGGGAAAAATATTACAAGTTAAGTCCACATACAAGGCAATAAAAACATTAAAGTGCTGTTTGAAAATAACCTTCAATCTAGCTTGTACACAGAAAAATATATTTCAGAAATGAAGTTTCTAGAACAAGGCAGAGACCTGAAGTACAGGAGGGAAATGGGCTGAATCACGCAGCTTGAAGCCGGAGCAGTCTCCCGGATGTTGCCACGGGATTCTGCCGCCCCCAGAAGGCAACGGTAACTGCACCTGTGACTGCTCTCACAAGGCGTCTTACCTAGCCCAGCTGCTGACCGGGCTCCTCACACTGTGCGAAGTGATGCCAGCGTCATTCTGCAGGTGGCTTTTGGCATAATATTAAACTTGTCCCAGTTTGTGAATCAGATTTATGTATGTTTAAGAATACATGTGTATGCATATTTGTAGCATGTTTGGGGATGAATTAAGTTTATGAATCATGTTTACATATGTTTCTAAAACTACAGAATTTAAAAGATGAAATGTAGCAGCCACCTTTGAGGACCTTTAATTGTTGGTGAATTTCAATACAGTAAAAATTGTTCATCATATGTATTTATAAACAGTTATAAAAACACCCATTGATGCCTTGCTTCATGAACTCAATTCTTTCCATGATTCTCACAAACCAAACTGGATGACGAAGGTCATGATTGAGCCTGGCCGCAGAATTTTATTCAGTTCTCAGCCAAATCAGTTTGCAGCCAGAGCTGTGGAAAGAATTAAGTTTGTAACCCAAGATGCCACTGTATTGTAATTAAAAAGAAATTTAAAATAGGGTTTGGACAGTTGGGGGAACATCACTTTATTTATATTTTTATTCTGATTGTCATCATTAAGAATTCACTTTTAGTAAAAATTACTGATTTGAAAATAGAATAAAATAACAAAGGCTATAAGCGGTACTTGCAAGGTAAGGCTCTCAGAAGTACATTTAATATGAGCACGTTATCTCCTAATAGATGGTCACATTAACAAGGTTTACTGTAATAAACTTTCCCAGGCCTTTGTCTAAACTGAATCTCCATTTGCTGGCCAGTGACTTTGGTTAACACTCAGCAATTAATTAATTAATTAATTAATTTTAGTACAGGGTCTACAGGGTTTCATTGCACAGATCAGACTCCTAATGACCCTCCTATTTGCAGCCTCCCAAGTGCTAGGATTTCAGGCACATGCTGAACTGTCTGGCTGGCCCAGAAATTCAATTTTAATGATAAGTAGTTGTACTGATATAAAAATAACTATCCACCTAACTGTAAATGAAAACATGTATTAAAAATTAATACTCCAAAATTAAATAGACAAGCTCCTTTTAAGACCCTGACGCTTATTCTAATAATTGGTTTATCATCTGCAAAGCACCTCATTCTTCTTTTTTTCTGAATTTAGGGCAGGGTCTACAGGGTCTCACTACCTAGGTTGGACTCACAGGGAGCCTCCTGGATTACAGGTGTATGCCACCACCCAGTCTCAGTGCACTCTGGGGGATCAAACCCTGGCTTCTGTGCTCTGCCTACGTGGTGCTTTAGTCCACTGAGCTATCAGGCCGGCCAAAGCACCTTACTGGAGGTAAGTGGAAAATACAGTTAGGAGCCCTCCTCAGCTACGCCGCTGGTCAGCCTGTTGGGACCCAACTGGAAACAACATATGGTCTCTTAGGGACTTATTTTTCTCTGGGCTGTGTAGCAGCCGCCTCTTTCACCTCACTTTTAAAAAGTGTTTTTAAAGGGCTGGTGAGATGGCTCAGCAGACTAAGTGCTTGCTTTGGCAAATGCAGGGACCAGGACTCGATCCTCAGTCCCTTATGTCACGCCGCCCCTGCACCTGGGGTACACTGAGCTGGTAACGGAGTCTGGGCATGGTGGCCCTTTGTCAGGAGAGACGAGGTGTCATTGGCAGCGGCAGCCATGCTGCATCCCCAGGTGGAGCAGCACCGAGCCACAGAGGACTGGGACAGAAGGCTGGTGCTCTGCTCCGAAAGCCGACACCAGCCCCGCCTGGAGCCTCCCTAGTGTCAGGCAGAGAGTGGGAGGAGGAAGCCCTAGGTTAGCGGGCTGCTGGCTGTGTTAGTGCGTTCCTGCTCCCTGAAGGGCCCACAATAAATAAACCACCTCTCTGTGTGTGTGTGTGTGTGTGTGTGTGTCTATTTCAGATTTAAGTGGGAGTAAACTGAGCCTGAGACAGTAAACAAACTACTGCACCCCAATAGGAGTCATCACTCACCCTCGGCCAAATCAAATCTGAACAAGGCTGGCCCAATTTAGTCAGATATGGAGAAGTTTGTGGCCAGCCAGTTTTTACTATGCTGATCTCGTATGATTTCAGAAATACTATGTCCTTCGCTAAGGGACGGGGGTAGGGGCCGGAGGGAGGGAGGGGCTGACCCAGGCGTGTCTCCAGGTTACGGCCAGCGGCTACCTTTGCAGCAAGCTTCCTGCTTCTTCCTTGTGACTCCTCCTTCTCTCCCTTGTTCTCCTCATTCTATTTTCTATGAACATCTTGGGACGCGCCAAGAGCAATGCATGTACTTCCCAGAAGCTCACAGAGGTCTGCTCTGCCAGCTTTGCTTCATCTTGTTCCTCTTATTTTAAAATAAAAATAAAACTGAAGATCGAGCGGAAGCTCCCTCAGTACTGCTACCATTTGTTCTCGTGCTGCCCTCCCTCGTGGTACCACCAACAGCAATGTGGTAATGTTCGTGTTCCGTCACTTGGAAATGGTATGTAAGAGTGCATGCACAGTCACACCTTCGGATAAATGATACCCTTAGATATTGAAACATACGTGCTGTACACGGTGCGTATTTCCCTGTCTGGTTTCCAGGAGACCTTGGCTTGGCTTCTCCCCCTACGACAACGAGGTATGGCTCCTGCTCTGTGCCTGGCGATCTGCTTCTTCTACAGAGAGAAGCTGCTCTCCAGCACCACAGCTGCGTATTGAGCGACAGCCTCAGGGCCACCCTGGCTCCTTCTTGTTCATCCTCTTTCCTCGCTTCCTCTTCCCATTACTCCTGCCCCCTCTGCCGCTGTCTCTCCCCCAGCCTTGCTTTCTGGGATGGCCAGTGTTCAGGGGCAGCAGGCCCTCCCCCTTCTCTTCCATGCAGAACACGCATAGATTGCCGAGGCCTACCTCCTGGGCGTTTTGTGGTACGGACTCTCTTCCTGACACTGGCAGGCCAGGCAGGGGCATGGTCCCCAGGTGTGCACTCAGGGAAGGGGGTGGCAATGAACCGCTGTTATGCCTTCAGAATGGGATGTGGGGCCGAGGTGCAGCTCGGTGGAAGAGCCTTGCCTAGCATGCGCGAGGCCCTGGTTTCAATCTCTAGTGCTGACTGGGGAGGTGGGGATGGGGAGAGAGAAGAGAGAGGAGGAGAGGCAAGAAGAAAGGAAGAATGGCAGTGTTCCAGACAGTTGGCCTTGGCCCTTCACAGGAGCGATTTGCATAAGAAACAAAAGAAGAGTTGGACAATGTTCCTTAAAAGAGGCTAGAGGGGACCAGGGAGATAGCTCAGTAGAATGAGTGCTTGCCTGGCAAGCATAAGGGCCTGAGTTCAAGCCCTGGTTCTGAAAGAGAGAGAGAGAGAGAGAGAGAGAGAGAGAGAGAGAGAGAGAGAGAGAGAGAGAGGCTAGAGATGAATGTAGCCATTATTTTCATGAAGAGGAGCCAGTGACGGATTCCCATAGGAGCATTAGACTAAATTCTAGGGAATTTCAGTCTGACCTGTTGTTATTCTAATATCCTTTTTTTGTAGTACTAGGGATCGAACTCAGGTCTGGCATCCTTTAGGCAAGAAAAAAAAAATTCTTTTCTTGAGAAATTAGAGCATGTATAATCAGTTTTCCACCTTACCTCATGGTTTTGCTCTACAGAAATCCCTAGAAGAGGCAGATTCCTTGGCAGCCCTCTCGGAGAGGAGTTTTCTTTCCCCTAATAAATACATATCTTAAAAAAGATTAAAGCGACAGTGTAATAACTGGGATTTGAAATGGAAAAAAATCTTCAGAGGAGATGAATATGATAATCCAACTGAATATGGATTTTACACTTGTTAGCAGTATTAAGCTAGTGCTAATTTTGATAAGCATGATATTCTAGTCATATAGGAGACTGCATGGGGAACATATATGCTTTAAGGGGTGAAGAGTACAGCATATATATATATATATATATATAACAATAGTATATATATTAGAAAAAGTGATATATATATATATATATATATATTTCTGTCTTTATATTTATATCTCTATTTTCGTAGATATAAAGGTAAAACAAGTGGGTGAATTTCTGGAAGCCGGAGATTCCTGAGGTGGGTTATACAGGCACTATGTTTTAACTTTCCCACAGATTAAAAACATTTGAAACAAAACAAACAGCTCACAAGAGGGCAGGCACTATACTCTGGCACCAAAGACGATTTCTGTGTAAATTAGCTCATTTGTCTTGATTAAGTTTAGAGAGATTTGTTGAATTCAGTTAAGCACACCTTGGGGAAATATAATGGATGCAGTTCCTACTTTAACTGATTTCTTTTCTGACTTCATCTACGTTGAGCTGGAATGTTAAAGCTTTGGTTGTAGCACTTAAAGCGTTCCGAGGTGGAAGCCCGGAGCACGGGACAGTTTCCAAGTGATTCTGGCTCCGCAGGGTGGCACTGGGCACAGGCTGCACTAATAAATCATCGCACTTTCCATGGCAGACCTGTTAATCAATCACCGCCCCCGCCACCAGGGAAGTACAGACCTGATTATCCTCTGCAGCTCAGAGCTCTGGGCAGTAATGACCAGTCAGTTCAAGTTGACAGTGGGGACAGAGTGAATTATTCACTAGCGAAATGGGCTTTGAGAAATCTGCCCCTGCAGAATACTGAAGCAGAGTGCTCACAAGTGTGCAGCGTGCAGCAGCCTGCAGAGTGGGCAAGCATGGGGACCTGCAGCTAGGTTGTCTGGATGCAAGTCTCAGTTCTACCCCTTTAGTGGTGTGAATGTGCAAGTGCTTAACTTCTCCACGTCTCAGTCCTCAATTCTGAAAATGGAAGAAAATAGTGTTACTGATCTAACATTTGAAGGAATATACCATTTAATGTTGGGAAAGCACTGAAAGTGGGGTTTGGCAGACAGAAAGCACCACCGAGGTATTTTTGTTAAAATAGGTTCAAAGTCCTGTATTAAGTACAAGAATCTCTTTATGAGTAAGCTTTGGATGAATGAATATATCAACCCTTTGGCTGATGAAGTACCCTCACACCCTAGGACCTGGGGTGGGAATGTTGCTTTTATACCCAGAAAGTAAGGACCTCAAGGAAGCTCTTTTTATGTCACTGGTGCCAGTTCTGCTCAAAGCAGAGTCTGCTGGGGCACACTGAGAGTGATGCAGAAGGAGAGAGAGAGAGAGAGAGAGAGAGAGAGAGAGAGAGAGACAGACAGAGACAGAGACAAAGAGAGACAGAAACAGAGAGACAGAGAGGGACAGAGAGAGAGACAGAGATAGAGGGACAGAGAGAGACAGAAGGAGAGAGACAGAGAGAGACTGAGAGACAGACAGACAGAGAGAGACAGAGACAGAGAGACAGAAAGAGAGAGAGCGAGAGAGAGAGAGCAACAGAGAGACAGAGACAGGGAGAGACAGAGAGACAGAAACAGATAGAGAGGGACAGAGGGACAGAGAGAGACAGAGAGAGAGACTGAGAGACAGACACAGACAGAGACAGGGAGAGATAGAGAGAGACAGAGACAGAGGGACAAAGAGAGAGACAGAAGGACAGAGAGAGAGACTAAGAGACAGAGAGACAGAGACAGGGAGAGAGATAGAAAGACAGAGAGAGAGAGAGAGAGTGAGTGAGCGAGCCTAGGAGATTTTATAGCAATTGCAACATAATAGTTTATTGAGTTTATAAAAGTACAGTTTGGCAGTGGATTGGAGAGTTTGGAAAAAAAAAATCCTTCAGTACTAAGTTTACAAAACGCTGTACAGAGGTCCTCAGAAAACAGAAAACAAAGTATACATCTGAACCATACAGGCATCTGACACAGTTCATCACATTTTTGTCCATATTCATTGTTTAGCCTGTAGTATTAAGAGAGCCTTTAAAGAACATAGGTGAGTAGGTCCAAGGGGAAAGAATCATATTAGGGATGTAAGATCCAGCTTCGCAGGTGTTATCTGAAAGCGTCCCCCGTGGGTCCATGTGTGGGAAGAAGACGAATCTCCAGTACACATACTCATAGTGGCTGGCATGCAGCCTCCACTGAGCCTAGGCACGGTCATGCGGGTGGGGCCCCCAGGGCAGGGTTAGTGATTGATAAGAAGAGTGACCAGCTCTCGATCATGGGCCTTGTCTGGAGATGCGACACCCTCTTCCAACTTATTTATTTATTTTTCAAAAAAATGTATTTAGTACAGGGTCTACAGGGTCTCACTAGACAGACTGGACTCATAGCGATCCTCCTGTTTTCAGCCTCCCAAGCGCTGGGATTCCAGGCGCGTGCCACCAACCCCAGTCCCAGTCCCTGTCTCAGCGTGCCTGGAGGACAGGGTCATCATGGCAAGCCTGCTGAGCTATCTGGTCGACCCATCACTGACACGCTTTAAAACTATCCCAAGGGAGAGGATCAGGAATCCCTCTCTTATTGGCAAGGGAAGAACACTTGTCTCTTTTGGACTGGGCTTAGCAGAGGGGAACAAACAGATTTACTTCTCTCAGAAGTGTTGTGGCTATTGACTTGGCTCTGAGGAAGACGGAGCTGAAATGAATTTGTGGCTTGGAAGCTCAAAGCCAAGAAAATAAGCTCAAATGATTTCTGAGAGCCAATGCTAATTTCCCTTGGGTGTGTAGTGTAAACCAACAAATGAGAAAATTGCTCCCCAGGGCAGCTCGCTTGGAGCACACGGCACGTGGACTCCCACAGGTAGCGTCCTGCTCACACCAAGCAAGGGCTGTGGACAGAAACTGCGTAGATACTAAGACCCTGAGAGTATAAAATGTCAGGTGGAGAGTGTAAACAAGTAACATTAGGAATGCTCAAATGCTACAAAAGGGAGGTAGATTTGGAAAACAGAAGCTTAACTTGCAAATGAAAGGTATAATAATTAAAAATTTAAAACTACCAGAATCAGTTTACTACCAGATGAGACACTGTTAAAGAAAATAATCATAACACTTAGAATAAATTAGAAGGGGCAACCCGCAATGCAACTAAGAGGGATGGAAAATATGGAAGAGAAGTTGTGAGACACAGGGGTGGACCGAATGAGTCTGACGCTGCTCAAAATTAAAAAAGGATTGAGGCAAAGATATACTGAGAATTTTCCAGAAGAAATACATAAAAATGAATGTACAGATTTAATACATCTAAAACATTCTCAGCAAGGAAAACAGAATAATTCTTGTTCAAGAAATCTTACAAAATACCAGACTCTGAAAAAGCGAAGACCTTAAAGTAGTTAGAGAAAATGAGGGCCTGGCAGACAACCCAAAGAAGAAGCAGCATGCAATGGAAACCAGCAGTGGAAAACACCTTCAGTGTGCCCAGTGTAGTCAGTCAGCCCCTCGGGACACTATGCCCTGCGATAATGTTTTCCAAAAATGAAGATAAAACAAAGACCATCGGGACTAGTAAAACCAGGCAGTCCTCAGGCCTGTTGTCACGGGACGTTGGGCTAGCTTGACACCAAGCCTGCAGTACCAACACCAAGGCCCCAGGGGGCTCAGCTTATCTTTGCTGCCCACAGGCCCACACAGCGGGAGGCCCACAGAGTATGGCCATGGGGCTGTGAAGCCCAGAACATTCCAGAGCCATGGGTACTCCTTGCCAGCTTCACATGGTGAATTCTGGCCATGGAAAACTCAGAGTCTGCTGTGCATGTTCTTTCCTTGTGACACAGGGCAACAGAGGTCCTGACCAACTGACCAACCCACCCATGGACAAGGCCTGGTGAGAGAAGTCAAGCCGAGAGTTGGCAGCCCGAGGGAGAAACAGACAAATGGACCAGCAGCGCTAGCCCTGAGAAAATGTTTCAGTTTGAAAGTGACTCCTCCTATAGAAAACTAGTGCCGCACCTGCTACGTCTGGGCAGGTTGAATCAGAGTCCCAAGAAGAACAGGAAACCCCTTCTCCAGGCGTTCTGAGAAGAGGTTACAATCATCTGAGAATGAGTTGCAGAACAACTTCAGCTCAGGGTTTCCTGCACTGTTCTACACTGATTAGGTGAGAGATAGACATGAGACTCAGTTGTGGAGAGGTGCAGGCTAGACGCAGACACCCTGAGGAGCTTAAGATTGGGCCAGGAAGGACACAGGACCCTACCTTCTGTGGTGAGAAGCCAGGCCTAGCAGTGTGGTGGCCCGGTTTGAAAGTAGTGGCTCCGAGCCACATGGTAAGCTGGAGCCCCCTTCCCACTGCTGATCTGCAACACAGAGCCCGGTGATCGGTTGCTTTGCCCTCCACTGACATGAGCAAGGACAAGCATCTGCACGCATAGTTGCAACAGTCTGGGGTGCGTGGACAGAGGGGCTTCTGGGGTGCACGGGACACCTCACAAACCCACAGGCCCTAAGTGAAACAGAGAAAACTGTGGCTTTCTGGATTTCAAGACTGCAGATCTTAGAAAGAAATTGTTTATTCAAAAAATACAGAGGAATTATTTTTGGACTCATTTTTTTTTCTTCATTGGCTTCATGGGGTTTTGTATTCTTTTCTTTTTTCTTATTATATTTTTCTTCTTAATTTTCCTCTTTATTTTTGTTCCTCCTTTATTGTTTTTTCAATTGTACTTACTTCATTTTATAGGATATTTAATCTCTCTTTTCCTTTTCATTGCCAATTTTCAAATTTTACTTTTTTCATGATCCTGTTCACTACTCTATATTTCACTACTATGACCATTAAGCTTTATTAATCTTTAGAGCATTAACTCAATGATATAAATGTTGAATTCTTTTTATTGCTAATGGAGGTAGAGTTGCTGCACTGGGTAGACATTTACCATCGGTCAGTCTTTGGGTTGTCTTAGTGCTTATACTGTAATGATAGACCTCATTTCTATGGATAAAGGTGGTGTACATTATTAGCTTTTAGGATACATTACTATCCAGTTTCTCTCTGATGCCATTCTTGTTGCTGATTTTATTGTTACTGCCATAGGGCACCATCGTTGTTGTTATGGGCTGGTTTTCTCTATATGCCAATGTCTGCATTGCCTCTGCATCACTAACAAAATTGCAGCCCATTCCTGGAGAAGTGGGTGGAAGGCCAATTACTCTGCAGTCTCTCTTCCCAATTTAATGGAGGTAGTTCAATCTTGAGACAGATTTTGGGATTTTGTACACACAGGCACAGATATATGTGCGTGCACATGCATGCACGCACGTGCGTGCACACACAGACACACACAGACACACAGACACAGACACAGACACACACACACACACACACACACACACACACACACACACACACACACACACAAATACCAGAAACAAGAGAGGACAGGGCAACAAAATACTTCCCCAAACTTCCAACTTGTCCAGTGTTGATCCATGGGCCACAACGGGGGAGATAAAAATCCACACGGCCACGTTGTTCAGAATTATAGAAGAGGGAATACACAAGAGGTCAGGTAAAGGCACCACCTGGAAACCCAGGAGACTGGACATTCACTTGGCTGCATGGGCAGCAGAAGGGACCAGTGTACAGGCAGAGCGTCAGCACTGGAGCGTGCAGCTGCTGCCAGGGGCAGATTACTCAGAGGTCCTTCAGAAAACAGGAGAACATAAAAGTGGATCCAACACAAAGAATATTGGCCCAAGATTAACTGGAATTAGTGAAACATCAGAGGGCAGCACAAGTGGCATTAGAAAACCTCTCTACAGAATTAATAGCAGAAAACCTCCCATAGCTGGGGAGAGATTTAATGTACAAGTGAGGCATATAGGTCCCCAAATAGCCACAATCAGAAAAGAACTTTTCCATGCACATCCTGGACAAAATGCCAGAAGTGCCAGCACCAGGACAGAATCTTAAAAAATGTGAGAGGAAAGCAAAGAACCGCTTCTGAAGGGAGGCTGCCCAGAAGCACATAGACCTCTCAGCCCAAATGTTAAGGCTAGAAGAGCTCCCCACACACTGCTTCAAGCCTTAAAGGAGACAACTCCTAACCCAAACTGATAGACCCTGCAAAACTTAGGGAGAGATAAAGCCTTTTTATGACAAAGAGCAGCTTAAGAAATTCATGATCCCCATACCAGCACCCCAAAAATTCTTAAGGCTATCATAGCAGCAGACAGTGAACTCTGGAATAGCAAAAGATCTAATAGAATGAATACAGCAGGCAAGTGAGCAGTTCAGAAGAAGGGAAGGAAGGGGAACCATGGATAGGAAAGCACGGAAATGGCAGGAACAAATGACATGCAGGTTGCACGGGATGCTCCTAAGACAAGAGAACATAGAAATGAAGAAGGCAAAAGCAGAGTATGGGAAATGGTGCATCAGGCAAATTTCAGCCTAAGAAAGATAGCGTGTCTATGTAAATTTCACATAAAATCTGAAAGATGAGAAAGTATTACTAATGATCAATAAGTCAACATGCTAGAATAATACAAATGCAACTGCAGCAGACGATAATACATGTATATTTATACATGTTCAGAAATCCATAGAAATAAAAGGAGAAATAGATAAGTATTTATTCCTAACAGAAGATTGTAATCCATCTCTCTCTGTAACAGAAAAAGTAAACAGAAGTAGGGCTGGCCAAGTAGCTCAGCGGATTAAAACTCCTGTAAACAGGAGCAGGGGCCAGGGGTTCCATTCCTGGGCCTGCCATGCTGGCCCTGTCCCCGGGGCATGCTGAGGCAGCAATTGAGGCTGGGCGTGGTGGCATGTGTCTGTAAGCCCAGCTTTTGGGAGACTGCAAACAGGAGAATCACTACAAGTCCAATCTAGTAGTGAGACCCTTAACACCCTATAGACCTTTCCATAAAATACAAAAACAAACAAAAAAAAAACCAAACAAAAAACAACAAAGTAAACACAAGTAAATATAGGGAAGGCTTGAAAAACATATTAAGTGACCAAAGGGACATACATAAAACAATGTAGCCAAAATAGCAGAATATCTTAGCTACTTCTTCTCATTGCAAGATGAAGTGCCCAGTACCCACGTAAGGGAGGAAGGGCTTGCAGTGTGCAGAGGTCTCAGTCCCTTACTGGCCGGCTCCAAGGGGGCAGCATGGCAGAGGGGCATCACAGAGGAGAAACAGGCCACAGGAGGCAGCAGGCAGCAAAGGGGCAAGCAGCACGTGACAAGGACAAGCACACTCACTTTCTGTCCTGTTTGTTCTATCTAGGTTACCTACCCTCAGGGTAGCCCTCGCATCCAGGGTAGGCCTACCCATTATCCACACTCAGAAGTATGCCAGACCAACGAACTAGTTTAGTAACCGCACACTCTTAATCTCAGCAGCACACTCCGGACCCAGCCACTGCTGAAAAGCCCCACTTGTGATAGCATGAGACTTTGGGGGGCATCAAGCCTCAGTCACAACAGAGAGTATGCATTCTCGTCACACTTACAGGAAACACTGGAAATAAAAACTAAGCATATTCTAAAAAACAGAAAAACTAAGCATATTTTAGACCATAATGCAGATGTGTCAATAGACTGTTTTTTGGCCACAAGACAATTAAGCTTCATGTCAACAATAAAAGCTTAGCTAGAAATATTACACAGTTTGGAAAGCAAAGAGGTACTTATAAAATCATTCAAGGGTCAATAAACAAATCAAAATGCAAATCAGAAAATATTTTGGAAGCATATAAGAAAATAGCACATTTCAAATTATGTGGGATATGGGGCCAGGAGATAGCTGAGTGGAATAAGTGCTTGCTTGGCAAGTGCAAGGTCCTGAGTTTGATCCCTGGTACCATCAAAAAACCAAACCAAAACAATCAAATTATGTGGGATGTAGTTAAAGTAGTAATGAGAAGAAAATTAGTAACCCTCATGAACTTATTTAACTCTGATAATTTCCCAAATGGCCCATCTCCTAAGAGCATAGTTAGACTAGGGTCCTGCCTTCTAAATCCTTCCCAATAAAGATTAACCTGAAACATACAAAACCCTGACAGACCCTCAAGCCATGCCCAAGGCAGGGCAGGCCCCTAATGTCCACCAACAATCCAATAGATGAATGATCGGTAGCGAATGCATACACTGCAGTACCACACAGCACCGAGAATAAACTGTAATTATGCTTGACTAGATGGATGACTCGTGCAAGTTAAATGTTAAGTGTAAAATCTAACCCACACATGATGCCATTTATATAAAATTCAAAATCAGGAGAGATGAATCTGTGCTGTGAGAAGTCAGTATCCTTGACCTGGGCTCTTGGCCTAAGACGTGTCCTGTCCTACATTGGGGGCTTGCATCACATTTTTTTTTCATATGCATATTGTGTTTCAAAAAGGGGTTAAAGAATGAAAAGTTTGTGGGTTTAGTTTTGGAGATGGTCAGTTGGGAAAGGACAGATGGACACTGCTTTCACCTGAGAAGCCACTTTGGAGGTAAAAGAAAAGCTCCAGGTGGTAAATTCATGGGGGAAAGTGCTCCCGAAAATCTCACTAGGAAATAGTCCTGCTCCACATTAGTTCCCTCATAAAATGCAGAAGAGTTCCTGAAATACTTAAGGGGCACCTAGACATTTTTGAGCCTATAAATTCCAGGCTGTCCCACCCCCATATATATTCCATTGGTGAAATTTACTTCACCATCTCCTGTACATTAGTTTCGACTTCTAGTCTTGTTGATGGGCTGGCTTCTCACAGACTGGAGCCACTTTCACTTTTATTTTACCACCTTTAAAGCCTTTGAGAAGTTCTACTTTCTAACTATTCTTTATCCCTTCCCAGCTTTCTCGTCACTTCTAATATCTAGGATAACAAATCCTGGTGCTCCTTTGCCCCCAAATAAAAATGAGAGAACACAGTGGCTATGCAGTAGGTGGCCTAATGAGTTTTTCTGTCCTCTTCTGAGCTGTACAGCCTTGTCAGCATGATTTGGTGCTACTGAAGCAGTCAGCATGGACACAAGAGCTGAGCTATCTCCACTTGCCCGACACAGCGCACCACCCGGGCATGCAGAAGACTGTGGACTTCCTCCTGTGTGGTTCCCAAGCTTGGCCCCACCTGCAGTGGAGCCTTTCTCTCCATGCTTGGTTCTAAGGCCTCAGTTTGTGAACTGTTCATTGTCATTTGAAATGCAAGACTAACACTAAAAACCTTGTTAACTTGGTGTGATTTTGTTCTTGACAGAACTCTGAAATGAGGCATGTTAACTGAGGAGATCCAAGATCACCAAAGCTTGTGTCCCTCCTTCCCAGCTCCAGCTCCCCTTCTGCCTCTGGGTCAGGGGCTCCTGCTTGGAGCTGACCACCGTGAGGTCCCTCTGTGACTGGCTTCCCGGTTTACTTTTATATTTGGTCTCTCAGAGAGAATTATTTTAGAGCTTTGTCTCTGGCATTGATGATTTACTCTTTCAAGCAAAGCAAGGAATTGAGATTCACATTTGGAATGGAGCAGTCCACAGAAATTGGCCCGAAGAAGGTAGCAGCTTTTCAGGCTCTGAGATGGGGGAGAAGGTAGCATGGCCAGGCTGGCTGGAGGACGGTGTCTGGAGGCCCTTTTACAGACCTAAGGGGCTCAGCCCACTTCTCTGGGACTCTCCCTCACTTTGTCCTGGCAAGCTTGTGCAGGCAGTATGAGATCTGGAAGCAATAATGGCACACAGCACACAAAGAATACAGTGGAACACACAATCCATGATGGTTACACTTATCAAAAGCATGCTTATCATAGTACACACCACACCCCATGACCATATCCAAGGCCGTGACTGCCAAGGGACCTGTAGAAAGGAGTATTTCCTCAGAGGGTCCAGAGACATGTGTACCTTGAAATGTGAAATCCTTAAGACCAGGATTCAGCCCAAATGTGTGCTCTGCCTTTCACCATGGTATACTCTAATGTATCACATTCCAATGGAAGAGCTGAAAGGAAGCTGGGGAAGGTCCCTCAGCCAAATATATCCAACATGATTTTATCTCTCATTCTTCTACATAGCAGAATTTGCTATAAGCTCATAAATAGCACTGACTATGTCCAAGCAACCTTCCAATGTTTTTGCCAAGTTCCTGCCTCCTGGGGTACAGTCCTGTGTGACTACCTCCATTTGAGTGTGGCCAGGACCTGAGCATATGATGGAATCTGGTTAAAATTCTGGGCCAAGGGAAGGGACTTGGGGTATGTAAGAACCTGACACTGAGCTGACTAAAGGGGAGGCTGTCTGGGTTGGCTTGGCCTAACTGGGTGAGCTCTAGCCAGGGGGATCAGAGAAAGGGGGAGACAGATTTGGAGAGAGATGGAGACAGAATGTACAGAGAGGAAAAGAAGGGAGTGTCTGGTTGGGTTTGAAGAAGCTATCACCTTGTGAGGACAGTTACATGGTACAGACACACACAGGACATCTCTCCCAGTGCTCCTGGAATGGGATAGGACAGAAGATGTATTTGTGCTATGGGTTTTTCGAGACAGGGTTTCACTATGCCATTCAAGTTGGCCTTGAACTCACTTATGTTGCCCAGGCTGGCCTCAAACTCCCAGCAATCCTCCTCTGTCAGCCTCCCAAGGGCTAGGATTACAGGCATGTGCCACCATGCCTGGCTGGATAGAAGATATAAGAATAGGAAAAAAGATAAGGAAAATCATAAGAAACATACTGCTAAGAATACTGTAACTCCTGGGCTGTGGCCAGATCCATCCAAGGCTGCCCAGAGCAGCTCTCCCTAGGTTAGTTTATGCCACCTTCCTTCCAGACTAGACCCATAACCCCCCAAATCCATTACTGATGCTGCAGGTCCATAAATTAGCTTAGTCAGCAAAGGGCAGGAATATGATCTGAAGATAAAGGAACAGACTGAGAGAACCCAAAGATGCCTAGATCCATCTTTCTAAAAAAGAACGGTGCTCAAAATTTTCATCAAATTTGCCCACTCTCCTTCGGCAGGCACTTTTCCTTCTTCTTCCCACAAGCCAGGACCAAGACAGAACTCCTGTAAGCTCACAGATTCCACAGTCTCAGCTGCTCATGAGGGACACAAACATTTCCAATTCGAGAAAAGAGCACACCTCTCTCCTGTGGGTTTGCACTCTTTCTCTGAGTGTATACTTAAAAAACTCTGCCTAGTAAATCCCCTTGTGTCTCTTACTGACTCATCCTGGAAATTCTTGTTCTTTGGAGAAAATTACAGAAGCTGCAATCTGGCCCCTGGTAGGGTGAGTCAAGCTCCCTCCTTCTACATTGGGGACTTCCTTAGACCTGACTGGCGACAGACTCAGTTCTTCCTGTTCTTATTTGCAAGGCTCAAGACTAACTGAAGAATACAGTGGGCACCTAGGGTCCTGGGGTAAGCAGGGGCTTGGCAAGGACAGGCCCAGCTCTGTGTTGGTTCCTTCTAAACAGAATGCTGTCCAGGGCAAGTTCAGGGAGGACCATTTCCTCTGGTTATCAAACCCAGAGAAATCTGCTTCCCAGGGTCCCTGCACTGCAGTGCAAGTGGGGCATGCACTGAAAAGATCCCCCCACCTCCGGCAGCTTTCCTGAGCCTTGGGAGACTGGCTTGCCGTGAATTCTAGCTCCTGTTGTTCTCTGATGCCTCTCTGGGAGCAATAAGCCCGCCCCATGCCACTCCTGGTGTATGCGTGTTCTGTCTCACCAGACCTGGAAAGTAACCACTGCACAGGGGATCCACTGCATACATAGGTCTTCTGTGGATTTCCAGCTGAGAGCTTCTCTGGCTAACAGCCAGCAAGAACATGGAATCTCAGCCATTCAACTGCAAGAAACTGAACTTGGCCAACAATTGGAAAAACAACAACAACAACAACAACAACAACAACAACAACAAAAACCACACAGAAGTTGATCCGACCCTAGAGAAGACTCCGGCTGAGCCAGTGGACACCTTGATATCAACCCTGAGAGACTGCAAGCGAGTCCTAGACCCAGCTAACAGGTAGCAGACTGCTGACCCTCAGAAACTATAAGGTGATGGGCCTGTGCTGTCCTGAGCTGCTATTGTGGGATCCTTGGTAGGCAGTAATAGCAATGGGCATGGTGTCTTTCAGCCAAAGGATATGGAAACAGGAACTCTGTGTTGTTTTTCCATTCCTGTCTCAGGAATGCTTGTGTGCTGTCTTGCATGCTCGCTTGTATCCTTGAAGCTAAGGGTACACTTGAACTCACAAGACAAGTGGCCAGCTCATGGGAGCTGCAATAACTCTGTGGCCCAGGCTGGTGGCAGTGTGCACAGCTGCAAGGGGACAGAGAGGCCAGGTCCTGTCTGCCAGCATGGCAAGGTCAATGGGTGGCAAGACATGGGCTTGATTTGCACTGGCTTCTAGAAGTCAAGATTCTGACCCAGTTCAGGGCCTTCTTGGGACTGAATATCAGGTGTGAGTCCCCTTAGAAAATGACCTACTAAAATGTCCCAGTGTGATTCCGGCACCTCCAGGGCAAACCCGAAGTGCAGGACCCAAGGTAAAGGGGCTCCTTGCATCAGGAATGCACTGGGAAGGGTCCAAAGGGCTCAGATTCCGTACTCTTGTTCCTAGCGTTGACAAAATGGCCATTCACATCTTCTCACGTAATTACTTCATAACAGGAAAACCACACAGGCCTGGCATCGTGACTATCTTCAAATCACGAGCTTCTGCAAAGAAGGGAACCCCAGGTGAACACCATGAGGAGCAGCTGGTTTCAGGCATGGGAGGGGTAGTCACGTGATCTGACTTTCCTGCGCAGCATTCTTCAGAGTCACACGTGACAGTGGGGCTGATTAGCTGGAGCTAACAGATGGATACCACACAGTTTAAAATAGGATGTCACTTTGCTCATCACCCACTAAGACACCTCCGTGAAAGAAAACAAAACACGACAACTCAGAAAACTAAGCAATTCTCCCAAGGTTACACTGTGATTCCTTTTAATGTCACTAGAGGGCGCCCTGGACCCAAAGCCACCTGGACCCACACACCCAGTCTGGGCACTGCCAGGGCTTGCAGCCACGGCTTACGCTTTGCTCTGGCTCTGTCACAGTGTATATTCTTTCTAGTAAAAATGTAAGAGAAGAAATGAAATGGGACAATATTTCATTGTAAGAATATAAAATAGTAGCAAAGGCAGCCAGCGGCTCACCAATCAGCACATACCCAATGGGGCTTCTGCTGATCTCAGCAGTTCTACGAGGAGAGCTGTGGCACCACTGTGTCAAGGATGAGAATCTCAGGCCCTGTGAGGGCAGTGCAGGGAGGACCACGCTGTGGTCATAACAGTGCAAGGCCTGCGCTCTGACCTCGGAAGCCTCGCTGAGCTCCGTGGCGGAGACTCCACACCTGCCTGGCCCTGTGAGTGATGGGCGGAAGCTGGTCTGAAACTCCACGGTCAGAAGACAGGCCCAGTAATTTGTGGGACTACCCTTAGGAGTGAGGTGTGTTCCCACTTCACAGGACACCAGCGGACACTTCATGAGACAGAGACAGGGACAGGCTGTAGTCAGCAGTTTGAATGTCTCCTAAAGGCCCATGGCCAGCCTTGTGGTGGTGCTATTGGGAGGTGATGGAACCTTCTGGAAACGGGGCTAGAGGGAGGAAGTGAGACTGCTGGGCACACCCTGATGGGGATGCTGGCCCCTGCCTCCTCTGCCTTCCTTTCTGCTTCCCAGCTTCCTTGAGGTGAGCAGGGGTCTTCGTGTACGTCCTCCTACCAACGTGTACAGTGCTGCCACAGGCCCAAGTGACACAGCCAAGCAGCACTGGAGGGAAAACCCTGCCACTGTGAGCTGAGGCAAAGCTTTGCCCTCGTGAAGCTGATTTCCTCAGGTTTTCTGTTTCGGTAATAAGTTGACCAGTACAGCGTGTAAAGCAGTGGGAAGAAGGAGGAAGGCGTGGCTGGCAGGACGTGCGCCTAGCCTAGCTCAGCCAGGTCTTTCTCTGCACCCAGCACAGTGCAACATCGTCTGTCGCTTCTCTGAAAATCTGGGCTTCAGTGGTCAGATACACCAGTCAGTTCCTAGTGTGCAGGCCCCTTATGGGCACCCTTGGCACTGTGGGACACGCCTCGCTGAGACACCTCCTTCCCTGGGGTTTGGGCCACTACTAACCACTGGCTTTCTCTGCCTCCCAGGCCTCGCATTCTTTGTTTCTTCTGCTGCATTCTCCAGCCAAGTCTGAACTCCTAATCCTAGAGTGCCCCCTGGGGGTTTTGGGTTGGCTCCTCTCCTCTGCTCTCTCTATTCGCCTCCCCTTCCTTTTCCCCTCTTCTCTCCCTTCCCCCCTCCTCTGTTCTCCCCTTCCTTCTCCCCTTCTCTCCTCTAGGCTAATGCATCTAATAATCTAATGCTCATTGCTGCACAGAGCTATGTCAGGGTGAGGTGGGAGGGTCTTCTGAGCAGCCACTCCACCTCGGGACTTTACTGTACACTACAGACTCCCACGCTTATGTCCTTAGCTGCACCCTCTCCTACCTCCGGGCTCACACATTCAGCTGCACAGCACCTTTACCAGCCTCACCTGAGCCTTGGGCACTGCCTGACAGTACTGGACTCTCCATTCTCCACCAGTCCATCTCAGTGGGCATCAGTATCTACTCACACAGTACGGGCAATATTCTTGAGATTCTGCTTGACTTTTCTGCCTGCCACAGCCCCATCTAATCTCAGCAAGGCCTGGAGTGAGGGAGCGGGTGGAGGTTTCCTGCCTCAACATCTACCTGCTTCTCTTCCTTTCCCTTGCTACTCCACAGTCCCGGCCTCCGCTCCTGGGTGGAACAGCTGCTTCCTCCCTTTCCTCCTGCTGCTTCTCCTGCAACCTGTCCGTCCATTCTTGACAAAGCAGCTGGACATGAAGCGAAGTCTGTCACACTCCTGCTCTAAACTCTGTGGGGGCTGTGACAGTTAAATCTCCAGCACTCACGACGGTGCCTGAGGCCCTGGCTCCATCTCCTGGTCTCTCCTTCCAGCTCCTCCAGCCTTTGCTGTGCCTGCAAAGGCTGGCCTTCATTCCATGTGGCGAGCCTGTGATGCCATCCCCTGTAGTGAACTTTCACATCTCTGCTCCCCATCCTGCCCTGGCTTATTGGTTCCTTCTCGCCTGGTGGCCCTGTACCTTGCTCCTAAGCGACTCCTAGCAGCCATGGCGGCCTCACTTAGTATTTATGGTCTACTTGTCTATGGCCTTTGCTCCTCACTGGGATTCAGTCTCCTCCAGAGCAGGGGCTTCGCTCTGTCTGGCTTGGGGAGAAGGCCTCGACCTGGTCAGGGAGTCATGGGAGTGCAGCACGGGGGTCCGGTGAGGAGCCGCTCAGCTGGCAGCTGCCACACACTGTTCACTTTCAGATGCACGACAGTCTCAGGCAGACCATGCGACTTGGCTAACCTGCCCCAGCCAGCCTGGGGTGTGCGCCGGGGTGAGGCTGCCTCCGGAATTGCTCCTCCACATCTTATGGCTTCTTTGGCAGATCCCTTTCAGTGCAGGTATCTACCCATGGAAGCAAGACTCAGCGCCACAGTTCAAAGGTGTCCTCAACACGATCCAGCATCTATGCTCCAACCTCCCGTGTCTAAGCCACTACTCCCCTGCCTCTGCCCTCTGGCTCCTGCATCCACCCCCAGGTGTGCCTTTGATGGTGCTTCCCTGCTCCTGGAGTCTTCCCCCTGGCAGTGGAGCAAGGCTGCCTCATTGAAAAATAGACAAGTTCTTGGGTTCTCTGTGGCATGGGAGTCATCAATGAATGAGAATCATCTTTCTTTCCTCTCTCTGAGACCACTGAGTTTTATTTTCCAGAACTTTCTATTGTCCCTGAGACTTCTAGGTAGGAGTAGCTGGGTCCACCAGGGTAGTAGACTTGGGGGAAGCCAGCTCTCTCCTCTTTGTGGGATTTATTGAAATTCAAAGCCTGCACCCCAGTCAATATGGGGGCCTCACAAACACTGGGCCTGCCCACGTTTCCAGAGCTGGCCAGGTACCTGCATACTCATACCATGACGGCCAATGAGCAGTAAAATCATGTGCTCGGCTGTACCACCTCAACCCTGGGCAATGTGTGAAGGCTGTTTGTTACCAATTTTCTGGACCATAGGAGCCCTGTGATCCATTTATATGTGATACAGCTATTGTCCCCCTTATCTCCTTGCTCTGTAGCCAAGGGAAGAAAAAGCCCCTTCTCCCTAGGCCCCATGAGAAGGATGCTATTTCCTACTGACCATAACTGGGCTAAGTGACCTTATGGATGTTTTATCACTATTCAACATACAATGGATGAGTCTGCGTATCAGTAGTTTATTCATAAATCTGAGTTCTTAATTAGTGGAAAGAAGGATGTGTGGGTTCCACCCAGCTATACCAGTGACTTTCTCATGTCACTGTGTCATGACAGAACAGTTTTCCCCACAGATAGTGATGGCCAAGTCCCCAGAAGTACAGCCAGTTCCCAGGGGTCAGAGTCCTCACTCACCTGCAGTAGGGGTGAGGGTTTCCTGCCGGAATCTGCACACAGAAAGCCCCAGGTGATGGCCTAATCCAAGACCTTGCTTGAGAGCAGAGAGAAAGAGAAGCTCAGGGCGTCAGGTGGACAGAGGACTGAGGAAGGGCTGCCTCCTTCTGGCCCAGCACGCCGATCTGTGACCTCTTACTGCTGTAGGCACTCTGCCGAAAGCGTGTGCCCTCGCCAAGGCCTCTGTTACTGCAGCCTTCACTGCTCATGTCGAGCCTGATCTCTGCTGCCATTTCTCTCCCTTTGCTCCGCGCATGAAATAAGCGAAGTGCTGTTTGTGCATTTAACACTCAGTAAGTTTGAGTTTTTAAGAGGTGTCAGACGGGTTATCTGAAGTTAATTCATACCCTTTTAAAATGCTAGTCAAGAAGGAAAGTGGAAGTGACAGAGATGTGTACATGATGTAGCTGTGGTCCCCTTACCTTTGGGGTGCATGTTCCCAGACCCCAGGGGAAGCTGGAACTCATGGCCAGTGCTGAACCTCATATATTGTGCATATTTATGATAATGTTTTATATGCTGTAATAAATGTATTTTAAAAGTATGAATTGTTTCTTTCTGGCATTTTCTGTTTAATATTTTCAGGCCACAGTTGACTTAAACCTCAGAAAGTAGGAGGCTTACTGTATATGGAAAAACTGAAACATATTCAAAGGAATGAAGGCTTCTGCTCCACCCAATAGGACTGAAGGGGGAGGAGGAGACCCCACACACGGCCCTTAAGCTTAGAGGAACAATCAAGCGCTGCTCGCGGCTATCGGTGCCAAACTTAGCGCGGGCCCGCACGGCCACGGCTCCACGGAGCCCAGCTCACGGGGCCTGCTTGCTTGCTAACCACACTAACTCCTCCAGGGAGCAGGAGCCTTGGGTTTCAAGCATCTCCTCTGAGTCAGCCACATGGAACCCGGTTGAGACAGCCTCCTCCGCAGCATATGGTTTCCATGACTACTGAGGAGGGTGGAAGGAGGCTGTTTCGTGTTTGTGGATCCGTGAATGGGTGAATGGCGCTCAGAGGAGACAGCAGGGGCTCCGGGTGCCAGTCTGTGGACCGCTACCCGTGGCTGCACAGCAGCAGAGGCAAGCATTTGTTCAGAGTCACCAGGCGTGCACCACCATAGTGACTGGGGATGCAGCCCTTGTTCTAAAGTCACGCAGGTCCCTGGGAAGCTTGCTGTGTCCTGAGACTGAGATTGACCACAATCTAGGGCCAGGCTATGGACACACCCAGGTCCACCAATAAGGCCTCTGAACTGCCAACAGCTCTTTTCTCAAATGCAGCTCCTGCTTGGCTCTGGGATCAGGTGGGTGGGTGGGTGGGGGGAGCGGCTGCGGCGTCTGGGCAGCAGCGGCAGGAACCTGGGTCTACCAGAAGCCCCGCCTGCTCAGGGGCCCCACACATCGCTCTGGGCTGGGTGTTTCCAATTTGCCCTGAAGGTCTGGAGTCTGCCTCTCTGCATGCCGCCCTGTGCCCAGGGCCGAGCAGCATGGGTCCATCTACGAGCTCCCCTTCTTTCTGCCGATAGGAGGCATGGTCAGGGCCCGCCTGGTGGAGGAGGCTGGCTGTGGCAGGAGCCCTTGCTTCTCCAGAACTTTTTCCCTTCCAAAGCCAGGCCAATGGCAGGGGGACTCCATGGCCCAGCAGAGGGCAGGAGCTGCCAAAGACCAAGTACAGGCCAGCGGCCCTGCTTCCCTGCCCCCAAGGACGGGGGCCCGTCTAGGGCCACACCCAGGCCACCGAAGGGCAGGCTAGCAGGTGGGGGTCCCGCTGGGCAGCGTGCTTCTCAGGAAGGACAGAGGGTCCTTTATGAGAAGATCCTGAACATCTGAGTTGGAATATTCACGGTACGAGTGATTAGGAGGGAGCTGCCTATTGCTTGGTATCTGGGATAATCTGAATCTGTCACAGATGCTTACTTTTACTGATTTTTTTTCCCATATAGGGCTCCAGTCCAGAGAAGAGGTTCTCACTGCGCTGCCTGAGGAGATCCTAGGGAGACAAAGGCTGGCTTCCTGCTCCTCCTCTACTTCTCTTTTCTTTCTTTTTTTTTTGAGACAGGGTCTTATTATGCAGTTTATGCTGGCCTTGAAGTCACTGTGGAGCCCAAGCTAGCCTCAGACTCCTGATGATCCTCCTGCCTCAGCCTTCTGAGCGCTGTGACTACAGGCACGAGCCACCACTGCTCTTGTAGGGTCAGCTTCTTCTTCTTTTTTTTCTTTCCATTTATGTATTTGGCACAGGATCTCAGTAGGCAGCCCAGACTCCTAGTGGTCCTCCTGTTTTCTGCCTTCCTAGCACTGGGATAATAGGCATGCGCCACCACTCCCAGACCTGTCACTGACTCAGCACACTCTGGGGCTGGACCGGCACAGCATGTGGGACCAGGAATCAAACCCTGGTCCTTGTGCTTGCCAAAGCAAGTGCTTAGTCTGCTGAGCTATCTTGCAGAGGGCCAGCTTCTGGGTTCCCTCAGTTTGGATGTCAGAATGGCTGGGTGGGGAGGAGACTGACTGCTGCTGAAGGCCTGTACCACTCAGTGCCCAGCTTCTCTGGGTCAACAGTCATCACTGCATATGGGAGGCTGAGGCCTGGGGAGGTCTCAGGACCTGCCCGTGTCCAGGGGGAGGCCGTGCATCTCTTGTCATTCTTTCCTGTGATCGTTCCTATCGTTTGCTTACCACCCACGCACAAATTGAACAGGAAGAAGAGAGGCAATGAGGCCAAGAAGCCCAGCTTCCCTTGGAGGAAGGGTGCTGGGATTAGGGCCACAGGAGGCAGCTCAGGCAACGTTAGTGTCCCCTGCTCTCAAAGGAGCAGGAGGAGACTGCTCGTCGTAGTTGGTTCACCTGGAAGGCCCTTGCAGGAGCACAGGGAGTCTTCAGAACAGGCTCAGTAGAGACAGAATCCCGTGGGAAGCTCCCCAAGCCCAGCAAGCTGTTCTTTCCTGTTCATTCAGAGCTAGTGGCTGCGACACGCAGCTGATACCACTCACCTGCCTGCTCCAGAGCCACCATGGTCGCCTGCTCAATCAAGTCCCTCTCAATGAAGCTCCTGAAGTCCTCGCTGTACACGCTCAGGTCTGGCAACTGGAACGTGTAGATGGGCATCTCCAGGGGAAACTGCTCACTGCTGCACTCGCTTGCCACGTGGGACCGGGCCAGGGAGACGATGGCTGAGCTGGCATGCGAAATCCCCCGGGAGAGCCGCTTTTCTGCAGGGAAGAAGGAAACACAGGCACTGGGGCTGAGTTGGTGGAAGTGGAGCTCTGCATGCACACGCACACATGGGAGTGCACGCGTACACCTATGCATGTACATGGACATAGGCACACATACAGGGATACACAGATACACACAAGCACACACATACAAACAAGCATGCATGTACATATACCACCACATACACCTAGGCATGCACATACACATGCATACATGACACATCCAAGCCACATACTGTACATGCATGATACGTACAAGCACACCCATACAGGTGCAGGTGCGCTGCACACAAAGCATACATAGCTGAATGTACATGAGGCATGTTAGCTTAAAATCCAAAGGCCATTCTCCGAAGTGTTCTGGATTTCCCCATTCAAACAAATAGAAAGTCACGGATGCAGAATAGACTGAAGAATGGCGGGTTTTGATTCGCCTGTGATTTCATTCTGACACCTCAGGCTAAAGTTGTTTTGTAGTTTGTGGAAGGCAACAAGAGAAGTCAGGTCATGAAGGTCACTGGGAAGAAGAGCAGCGGGACATGCGGGGCTGCTCCTAGGTTCCCTGGAGGCGACCCCATCAGCTCTGGGCATGGCCCCCTCCTCCTAAGTGAAAGCAGGGAGACCCCATGCTATGCTGCTTCTTCTGTGCCATGCTAAGGTCACACCCACACCCACAAACCACCCACTTGGAGTCTGGGAGGGGAGGGACTGGTGATGGCGCTCATGGTAGAGAACCGAGGGGCCACATGGGTCCACAATCTGTAGCCCAGACCCCAGAAGGAAGCTTTCCACACCGTGGGGATCTTCTAGCTGAGCCAGCCCTGCTCCTGTGCTTAGAGGGGTTGTGATTTGTAGTAAAAGGTGATGCTACTCAGCAGATCTGAACAGGAAACACTTGAGCTAAGTCTGAAGGGAAAATTGTTTCTGACCTAAAAATACATTTGGTTGAAGACTATACAGTGAGAAGTACATACCCCTGGTACCTTGCCAGCACCACCGCCTTCCCACCATCTCCAGGGCTGTACAGAGAGAATCTCTGTCTCTATCCCTATTTCAGTTTTTCTTTCTCTCGCATGCACACAAGGTAGGTTTTTGCTGTGCTGGCATCCAAATCCCAGGCTTTGCACAAGGTAGGAAAGCACTCTGCCACTAGGCTAGACCCAGCCTTGAGTCTTCAAACATGAGCTCAGTGACTCTTCTCTTGGAGGGATCATAAATGAAGCATTTTACAGGGTTTGCCATATTCAAAGTTATGTCTCAGAGAAGTAGAGAAATGGAGCTCTGCTCCAGCTGCGATTCAGGGCAGGGCATCTGCATGGACTGCACTGTCCTGCTCTCCGCCTGTTCAATGCTCAGCCCTCTGGGGACAAGCTGCTGCTCCAGGGCCAGCCACATTGTAGGGAGAGCAAAGGCCCAGTGCAAGTGTGCGCCTTTCAGTGCAAACCAGCTCACCTGGGGTTCCCATGACCTTCTCCCCAGGCGGCTCTGAAGACTCAAAGTATTTCTGTCCTTATCATCCCAGGGCCGGTCCTGGGCAACTAGAAATGGGCCCACACTCCCTGAGCACCAAAACGATCCATCACAGCTGGACCTCGGCCAGCTTGGCCTGCCTTCTTGCCTCTTGCATGGAAGCCATGACAAAGGCCCCTGCGGTCCGCGGCTGTCCTTGTCCCTCTGCCTCCTGCCTGCCCTATGCCTTCTGTGGGGTGTGCTGTGCATCCTGCCACAAGGGGCGTGTGGATAGAAATACTCCCTTTGCAGCAAGTTATTGCTGTCTCTTGTCTCACCAGACCTGATTAAAATAAATCCTAGGTACATCTTAAACAGGTCGATGAATCTTTATTAAAGACACATAGCTCATTTAGGTCGTGTACAGGCCATATGGTCTCAGTCTCAACTACTCAGTCCTAGCACAAATACAGCCATGCACCATACATGCATGAATGGGCATGAGGTGTTCTAATAAAACTTTATTTAAAAAGCATGTAGTGGCCAAACAGGAGTCATCAGTCATCATTCATTGGCCCTGGATTTAGACTGTGCATGCTTCACGTTTCCATTTGAGTGCATCATGACTTCACGAAGGATTCTGCTAAGACATAAAGCTAATTCAGAAACCCTATAATACCTATTTTATTAAAAATTTTATAATAGGTATGTCTTCTTATAAGGCTTGATTCTTAAGCTTATATCATGGTAAGACTACAGTAAGATTCAACAGGCACACTCTTATTTTTCTTTCCTGAAAATATGTCTGATACAAGTCCAGTGGAGCAGCTACCGGTGACATGAGGCTGTTGTGCCCGCCTCCCTGCAGGTGAGTGAGGCCTCTCCTACGGCTCTTGGGAGGATCAGCTCACAGGCGGCTTTGCGTGCAATGGCCACAGAGTGCAGGAACTGCCATGCAGTGTCTGTCCATAAAGGGGGGCAGCCTCCAAGCCTTGGCTTTGCGGTGCTGCAGACACAGCCACCAGGGAAGGCCCCCACCGGGGGCGGACAGAACAAGTGCCGGAACATGTGGTCTCCACCGTGCCAGCCCAGCTGGCAGAAAGGAGCAGCACCCAGGAACAATATAGCCAGGAGAATGAGAGAGGGGTGGCCCTCAGAAGCCTCTCCCTGAGCCCCGCCGGACACACTGGAGCAGGGGGCCCAGAATGGGCAAGCTCCATGGGCCTAGGAGGCATTTCTGGTTCTGAGCGCCCTTCCCCTTCCCCAGTCGCCACTGCCTTCCCCCATCATTACCACAGTGGGGCTGGCAGGTGCGTGGGTCCAAAGCCAGCTGGAGGAGCATCACACGCAGCCAGGACACAGTGGGGCTGGGGCTCTGAGGACACCCAGGAGCATGGCAGTCCCATGGAAGGAGCAGCCCCAGAAAGGAGCAGTTTTTAAGACAGAGGTGCTGGAAGTTTCCCTGAGGAGGAAAGACAGCTCTGGGGAAGGGAACAAGTGGGGGAAAGCTTTAAATCTGAATTAGAACATTCAAGGTCCAGCAATTCCAAAGCTGTGCATATGCCTATAGAAAAGGAAGTCAGTGAGCATGACATCCTTGTTCCCATGCCCACCGTGGCTTCATGCACAATCAAGACACAGAGATGACCTAGATGTCCACCAGTGGACATAAATCTGTTCTGTGCCTACAACTGAATACTCTTCAGCAAGAAAAGAAGGGGGTTCTGTCACTTGCACAGCAGGGATGAACACAGATGAGTGACTAAGCCAGGCACGAACGCACAGATGCTGACCCGTAGAAGCGAAACAGGTGGCTCTCAAAGAAGTAGGAGTTGAACAGTGGCTACTGCAGGGTGTGGAAGGGAGGGGAGGGGAAGCAGGGGCTAGAGACCGGGTATAAAATTATAGTTGTGTAGGGAGTATGGGGCATAAATTCTAGTGTTCTACCACACAGTAGGGTGAGTATAGTTAATTTTTATCTATTTCAAAATAAGCAGAGGAGAGGAATTTGGATGCTTCCAGCAGAAAAGCAATAAGCATCTGCGATGGTGACACTGCTAATGGCCCTATTTGATCACTCCTCTTTGCACACAGGTTCCAGTGGCCACCAACAGGCACCAGCAGCTCACAGGAACAGCACTGGGTGTGCAGGCATGGTCAGAGAAGTTCCATGGGGTCCTTTGGTCAGGAAGCAGAAAAAATGCACCAGACCTCAAAATAAGCCTAGTGAACGCATTCAACGAGATAAAGAAACTATAGATTGCTAAGTAATAAGAACACCAAGGAGCTAACGGAGAAGGCTCATGCTCAAGGGGAGGCTCACAGAGGCATGAGCAGGATGGAGGCGTGGCCAGGACTCCCGAGCCACGGATCGCTCAGAAGGCACAGCCTCGAGTGGCAGGAAGGCAGCGGAGGACGGGCTGCGGAGCGCTCAGGGAAAAATAACTGGGGCTGAAAATTTTTATTTCGCTACACAGAACTGTAAGTACACCCTATAAGCTGCTCCAGGCACTCACCAAAAGGCTTGGAAACCCACCATGGCAACTAAATTTTTGAAAGTGGCCTTTGGGAAAATACTCTTTCAGCAAAAGAGAACTGAGCAGGGTCTCGAGTGTCCTCCTGACATTGGAGTACTCTGAGCCCTGTGTGGTGGGGCAACCTCCCCAGGCGCTTACACAGATCCATACTGCAGGCTCCTGCCACGACCTCCTGACAATCAAGGGACGCAGTACATGTGGATGTGTTGTGTTATGGCCAGGCTGTTTCATGGTAAACTTTTTGTAAGTAGGAGTATTCTCTAAGAGCAACAAAGCATAGTACCATAAATGTACAAAGCACTAGCACTCATCTGTTATTGTTATCAGGTATTACATACTCGCTCACACTTGCGTTGATATCAAGCATATATTACAGCGTCCTTACTGAATGATAAGTGCACCTTGGTAGGACTGGCTGTGGAGTAGGTTTGTTTAAAAATGTTGTCACAAATACATGGGCAGTGTGCTGCGATTTGACATTACAATGGCTACTGTATTACTGGACAACAACAGGTTTCTTTTTCAGCTCTACCATAACTTGACAGACTATCACTGTAAAAGCAGCCTGATATTTCTGAAACATCACTGGGCACTGCATGACTGTAAATATGAGCAAATAGATAATTTTTATCTCAATCAACAAAGAGAGCAAAAAATTCCACTAAAGATGATTGTGGAAAGAGTAAGAGCATATTGACACATATTTATGTTTTACAGTGAGATACAGTTGCCAATAAGTTTTTTTAAGTCATAGAAACAAAATCTAAAAGCTGGCCAAACATGCAGCAGATTAAAGCATCTGCAAGTAGGTGCAGGGGCTGGGGTTCAATCCCTGGGCCTCCCCTGCTGGCCCCATCCCTGGGGTGCACTGAGATGGTGAATGAAAGGCGGTGCGTGCCTGTAATCCCAGCACTTGGGAGGCTGTAAACAGGTGGATCACTATGAGTCCCATCTAGTAGTGAGACCCTGAACACCCTATAGACCCTTCCCTAAAATATAGAAAAAGAAAAAAAAAAAAAAAGAAACAAAACCTAAACACAAGTTTAACAGAACAGAGGTGATTTTCACATAAGTAAAAGCAGAATGTTTAACTTTCAAAAAAATCACATAAGAAGTTTGGCAAGTAAAATGTACAACATAAAGAATTAGATGTGAATAGATATGAAATGGATATGAAATATCCATATGAATAGACATCAAACAAAACTAAATGGATTAAATTTCCTATTTCAAAGACAAGAGATTCTTAGATTAAATAATAAAACAAAATATGATGATAATCACCACTGAGAATTACACTTCATATGAAAGTCTAAGGAAGAGTTGAAAATAGACGAAATATGACATTTCAGGCGAATATGAACCAACAGAAAACCAGGGTAACAGTGTACAAAACATCATCTTGAAGATAAAAGATATGTGGAACAAAGACACATTGTCATTCTATATTGGTGGCTAAAAACTCTGGAGCAACTGACCTAAGATAAGCATACATCAGCCTGACGATATGGCATCAAAATGAGTACAGGAGGAAGGATGCAGTCAGAAGAAGAGAGGTGCTGCATAGTAGAGCGCCTAACCTGACGGTGGCTTGCACAGACAGAGGAAGGAGGTGAGCGGGTGATTTAAGACGTAGGTGCAGACGCTACGTCTTCATGACAAGTTGTATCCTGAATAATAAGACCATGCTAACAGAAACGAAGACAACACCTCACCGTGGCTGGGAGGGGCTACGGAGCACAGCAGGACAGGAAGCCAGACTGCACAGACACCAGAAGAGTAAACAGTGCCTTCAGACAGGACCCCTGCGTCGAGACAACCCAAGACGCGCTCCTAAAACTGTTGGTGCTAAGAAGAGAATTTATTTAGATGGTTGGATGCAGTGAAATTTTTTTCTCTAAGCCTGAAGTCTTAATTGAATCTGAATCCACAGAGAGGGACGCAGAAGACCCTTCAGTGGGAGGAAAACACCCTAAATGACCATTCTTCTCATGAAATAGAAGGGTGACTCAATTCCAACCAGAATGACAATTTTAAGGTTTACATGGCAAAATAAATATGCAAAGATGGTGAAGAGTTTTATAAAAGCAAAGCAATAAAAGGGTTTACTCTTACTTTTATGAAAGTGCTAGAGGCAGTGGTGACAGGCTGGCTGCCGCATGGGTAAACAGAACTGGGTCCAGAAGCAAGCCCTGGGTTATTCTAGACCTTAGTACACAGCACAGCTGACACTTCAGTTAATGGGAAAAGGATTGCTTATTTAATAACTGTACTTAAATAACTCAGTTTCAATCCAGAAGAAAGTAGAACTAGATCCTTTGGATATATACATATATATTAAATATTAGATTAAATATATTTACTATATTTTAAATTCAATATACATATCAAATTATATATATAATATAATATATAATATAATATAATTTAAAAGACCTAAAGAATGAATTTAAAGGGCCTGGGGAGATAGCTCAGTAAAATAAGCACTTGCCTGACAAGTGCAGGGTCCTGAGTTCAATCCCTGGTACTGAAAAAAAAAAAAACAATGAATTTAAAGACACATATGGGAAAAATGTTTCAGTGACTTGCACTCCATGAGCCTCTTTACAATGAGAGGAGCCCTGCAGACGACAAGATGAAAATTAAAATAAGACACCACCTTCTATCCTACGAGTAGAAAAACGGGGTGAAACGTAACAACAACGCTCAGTTTCCAGGCTTATCAGAGCCCCACTCTCAGCAGGTGCGTTAAGGAGCACCCCTGGCAGCGTGTCAGTGGATGGCAGGAGACGACAGCGTGTCACACACACAGCTGAATGGGGCTGATAGATAAGGAAGAATGACATTGGCCATCTGCAGAAAAATGGGTAGGCGGGCTCATCATGCTGAGCAAACCGCGCCAGACTCAGGAAGCCAGGAACCATGTGCTTTCTCTCATACATGGTAACAGAGAAGAAAATGGGACCTGAAAGTAGAAGCCCAAGTCCCAGGAGAGGGAAGGCGTCTGTGGGAGGGAAGAGAGCAGGAGAGAGGGGATGGGACGAGAGGGAGGCTGCAGGGAGGGCAGGCGGACACGGCATGTTGCACTTGTTACAGTGAAACTCATTAATTTGTACAAGGAATATAAATTCTAATTTAAATTCCTTGTTAGAAAAAACATCCATCCAGGTACAGGTGGCACAAACCTACAGTCCCAGCACTCTGGGAGGCTGCGGTAGGATGATCGGAAATTTCAGCCCTGCTCAACTCATTGACATAGCGGGACCTTATCTCAACATAAAAGTAAAAATGAAGTACCAGGAATAGAGTTCGGTATAAAGAAATTGATGCTGGCCAGAGCAGAGGAAACACATAGTGAGCAGAAACGTGTCTCGGAAGAAATCTAAAGCTATTAAAGTTATTAAATTAAAAGCACACATATGCTGATATAGCGAGTCCACTTCGGAGCACTAGCCCATAGAAAGAACATCACAAATACATATGACGAACAAGTGCAAGGCTATTTATTTCAGCATTGTGCACAGTGACAAAAACAGCAAACAAAACCCAAGAGAAAGCAGGAGGATGGCTTAGGCAGGAAGCTTAGAACTTCATGTCGAGGGGACTGGGATGGGGCCGAGCACACGGCCCTGAGTTTGATTTCTGGTACCACCCCTGATGTCTACTATGGAACGCAAATGTAGCTTTTAAGAGAATCTGCTCTTGATCCCGGCCTGCGAAGCCAATGCTTGGCAGGATATGACCTGCACTGGACTCTGAGCCTCTGCATTTGAGCAAGCCTGCTGGGGAGGCAGAAGGTGGCTGGCTCAGATGGCCAGGGCGTCACTCAAGTGAGAGGTGGACGAGGGAGAAGGAGTCTCTGAAGTTTTCTTTGATATCCCTGCACTGCTTCTTACTCTGATGATGAAGAAAAAGAATAGAGGAGGTGGAGCATGAAAATGGGCATGATGCTAACAGATTTGGAAATTAAGCTTCTTGTGAAACAAATGAAGGAACTGTGGTTTGGACAAAAACAGGTCTCCAGGAGGAACGCTTATTTTCAGTTCCTCAAAGGACAGTTGAGTCCAGAGGAACTGGATTTATTCGCCTGCTCCTCGGAGGCAGGGGCAAGATCCATGATTGGACTCTGCAAGGGACATTTCAGTCTACTGTGAGCACTGAGTGACACACAGAGAGCCCCATTGGCCTGCATTGGAGAGGTGAGGGAGAGGAGCCTGCTCTTCCTGGGCTCCCCCAGCTGCCCACCAGCCTAGCACCCACCCCAGCAGCCGTGCCTAGGCTCAGGCCTCAGTGATACCTTGGGCAATGTCGTCCTGTCTCTGCAGGCAAGGCCGCTCCGCCCTGTGTCCCGACTGGTGTGGCTCCCGCTCGGGCTGCTTGGGGCACCTCCCTTCATTGAACACGTGCGGCAAGTTGGCTGTGTGCACCTGTCGGAGTTGTTCATAGTCGCTTAGAGCAGCTGTTAAGTCCCAGTTCTTGCCTACAGGGGAGAAACGACAAGAGATGACAGTGTTAATACATGAGTAATGGATTCATTGCAGAACACAGCTGTGGCAAAAAGGGTGCCCATTAATGTGTTCGTGACCTTTCTACTGGTAGTTCTGGGCTATCAAAGGGTAACTACATCTGAACATCTCTGGAGGCAGAATTTATACCCTCAGCTGACGGTCTGAAACACATGGCCATGTCGAGTCTCATGGTCTTTAGGCTCTTTCACGTATTAGATCACATGTAAATACTATGTTACTGATTATGAGGTCCTCTCTTCAAACTAAGGTTGTAAAGCTTCCTTTACAGAGGGGAGTATGGAGAAAGAAAATCTACATGAGATTGTATTGGTTTAGGACACTTAAGATAGGAAGGTTGGTCAAATATTGTTTCAGGCAGATTCGTGGCTGAGTTTTTTTTTTTTTTTTTTTTTTTCTGGTGGAACTGGGGATTGAAATCAGGCCCTTGCGCTTGCCAGGGAAGCGCTTATTCCACTGAACCATCTCCCTAGCCCCTGTGGCTGAGGTTTCGAACTAAGCTGTCTGCACACACCCATCCAGGGACACATCAACCTTGGAAACTGAGCAGAATGGCAGCTTTCTGGAGGGAGACTGATTTGCCATCGCAACTTCGTGAACTCCCTGTGATTCCACCCTATTTGTCCAAACTTTCCAGATATGGAGATGCACTAATCCCTGTTCTACAGACTCTTGACATTCACAATTCCTAACAAATCATGAACACGGTTCTTGCCAAGGCTGCCAACTTGCAAAGCCCCATGGCACATTTTCTAGGCTGCCTGAGTACAGTGGCAGCTCGAGACTCCAACCCACTGCAGTGATGTTGAGAAGCGGAGCTCGGAGCGATGACTGATCACGGGGA
Source organism: Ctenomys sociabilis (assembly GCA_004027165.1). Lineage (NCBI taxonomy): Eukaryota > Metazoa > Chordata > Mammalia > Rodentia > Ctenomyidae > Ctenomys > Ctenomys sociabilis. The sequence continues at coordinate 18,913 of PVKA01009599.1, read as the reverse complement.
CAGTGGCTGTACCAACGGATCGATCAGTCTGCTGATGCAATCCCAGATGGATGGGCTGTCGGGATGTAGACCCAGCGGGAGGATGTCCTTCACCAGGGCTGTGCCTTTGGAGGAGACTTGCCCAAAGCCGCTTCCTCTCGGGCTCTTCTCCTCCTCTCTGCTTCCCTGCTGCTTGAGGTGAGCAGCTTTGCCCTCTCAGACCCTCGGCATATCCTGCTTCACCTCAGGCGTACAGCAATGGGATGCACGGAACCTGGACTGAAGGCTTTGAGGCCATGAGTCACAACAAACCTTCCTTCCTTTACATCGTTTTTCTCCCAAGCCACTGGTTACAGCTGTAAAAAGCTGACTAACACAAGACCCTTCCTACAGCCCCCTGTGCATGTTGTCACTGTGAAAACTTTCAGGCTTAAGTTAAAGATAAAAAGAAAAGTCACCAGGAATGTGCTCCGGGGCCATGTGAAGCCCCATGTTGCAGGCTGGAGGTGTCTTGTCACCGTGTGCATCTGTTAGATGAGATGTCAGTGAGAAGACACATGTCCACCATCAGTGAAGGGACATGCAGCCCTTTTCCTCCCCAGTGGCCGTCCACTCTGCTGGTCTGATGACTTTCCCATGATCCCTCTGGATGGCTCCAGCCCTGACTCAGACACACAGGTGCTTTGCTATGTGCCTGTCCTGTAGCCCTAACCAGCGAGGATCCTGATTCACACTTGGCAGCAGAGTTCATTCAGTGTTAAATGACAATGAAGATTGATCATGGAGGGGGAGGCGGCAGCATTGTCCAGGTTGGCCTAGTTCCCAATGTCCCCCTCTGAGATTTTAGACTATCTCGGGGACTCACTGCTTTAGTGCTCCTGCCAGTGTCTAAGAAAGAGAACAAGAAGTAAATAGGACAGGCCACAGGCACCCTCACCAGGTGACTGGAGAGCAAGGGTCCAAGTCCCTCTGCTGTGTACCTACTCTGCATAATTCCAGATGGCCAGCACTGTGTGCAGTGACACAGAGGCACCCTTTCGGGAGGCCTGCGTGGTTGGCTTGGGACCGCTGGGATGGACAACATTCATACACAGGGACCCTAAAGTGGAGGGACGGGGTGGGCAGATGCTTGTGAGATATAACAGGGTGTTGATGTCACGTGGGCCTGTTATTGGTGGTATTGTTAGTAATAGGAGTGGTATAGGGATAGAAAGTAAAAATGACAGATTTGCTTTAGGTGAATGTCTCAGTTACTTTTCTCTCATTGCTGGGACAAAATACCCAACACCCAAAATCAAGGAAGAAAAGGTTTATTCAGTTCACAGTCTGTGGAGGTTTCAGTCCTTACCAAGGCTGGCTCTAAGGCAGAGTGGCACGTGGCAGAGGGCAGCCGTTCATGGCCGTGGAAAACAGCAAAGAGCAAGAGCCCAGGGGGAAGGGCAGCAGCTGGGCAGCCACCCAGCCTCGCCCTTGCTTCTACTGTGCTCAGGCTCCCTGCCCCCAGGGCAGGTGCAGCACTCACACCGAAATCCGTGTTGGATCATGAATTAACCACAAACTCTAGAAACCTGCCCGGGGAGGCTCTAGAATCCTCATGGCTGCATGAGGATTTGGAGGTAGAACTAGGCATAAACTGTAACAGTGAATGAAGATGAAGGCTAGAGAAACAAACCATGATCACTCTTATGTATCACTGGCAATCACATGTTAAAGTCGGACAGTGACCAAAACCCCTGGGGATTTGGGGCTCATTTATTACCATTATTATCATTCACTTTACATTTTTGCTTACGTTGAAGCTGCACATTCAAGCTTGTATTTCTTGGACTGAAACCTCTAGTGCAATTTATTGCTGAAAATGTTTATGTTTTAAACTTCAAATCTATTTTTTTTGCTGTCTGATGACGCGTAGAGTTCAAGTTAAAGGTAACATATGTGTTCTAACCTTGAGAGTGGTGCTAGTTTTCTATCGTACAAAACTAGTTATAACAGAAAACTAGAAAGGACACATGAATTCACAGGAGGGTGTGACATAGAAAGTGACAACATAGGAGAGAGGAGTCAGAAACTCTTCAGAAGTGAAACTGCATTATGTAGAAAAGAAATACAGACTATACAGGGCATAGTAAGCACCATAAAAGTACAAAGAAATAAAATTAAAAAAAAACTGTAAGGGTTAAATAAAGAAACAAAAGGTTTCTTCATGGTAGATGTAGGACATAAGTAAAAGAAATATAGTGTGCACATAACTGCAGTTCAACATAAACATAAAATAAAGAAGTTTAAAAATTTAAAGACTAATTAAAAGGTTGAAGTAAATTATTTGATTCTACAAACTGACCGAACATCTTTGATACAAGGAAAATGTGCTCATGTAGTCAACCTCAACATCTATCCTTGTAAAATTATTATGTCATAAAGAAAAAGAACACATAAGAAAAAAAGGAAAGAAAATCAGGCTGCCAACACACTTCTTAGGGGCAACATTCATAGCCAAAGGACATTTATAAGATACTGAAAAAAACAAAGGCACGCACTGAGAAACTATGCCTGCTACTATTTGTTTGTGGTTTGCTATCAACTTGACATCAAACACATCTTTAAACCACACTTGATCTGCAAATAAAGATATTTGTAAGCTAATAATTTTGCTTGACACAATACAACTCTCCTACGTATGCCTTTTTTTTTTTTTTTTGCGGAACTGGGTATTGAACTCAGGCCCTTGTGCTTGCCAGGGAAGCACTTATTCCACTGAGCCATCTACCCAGCCCCTTGCCTTTTTTTTTTTTTTTTTTTTTTTTTTTTGTGGTAATGGGGATCAAACTCGGGACCTTGTACTGACAGGCAGGTGTTTATGCTGCTGAGCTATCTTCCTGGCCAAACTATCTTATACAATTGGAAGCTCAAGATCTCAAAATCTCAACAGTCCCATTATTTCTTAAAAATACAACTGCAGGGTTGTTCAGATAGCTCAGCAGACTAAACAGCTGCTGACACAAGCACAGGGATCTGGGTTCGATCCCCAGCTCCACATGCCATGCCAGCCCCTGGGTATGTGGAGCTGGCCACCGAGATTGGGCAGGCACTGGGCAGGCGTGGTGGTGCAGGCCTGGAATCCCAGAGCTGGGAGGCTGCAAACAGGATCATCACTACAATTCCAAGCTGTGTAGTGAGACCCTGCACCAAATATATTAAACAAAATGGAGCACACAAAAGAATTACACCGCAGCAGTACAGAAAACCACCAGCACAAACGTCAAATCCTGTAGCTCCATGTTGAGCATCCAGGACACATAACAGAAAATTATGAGCTTCCAAGGCTTTCAGTGAGAGAGCCCTACCTCTCCCTACTGCCCAACCAACTGTAGCTACTAGGTCCTCTCTTGGGCTCAGTCCACTCACAGCATGCAAGGTTCCTTGCATCTCTGATGTCCTGGGGTCTTCACTGTCTCTTTTGCTTCATTCCTACAGCTTGCACGCTTTCCTCTTGGGGCCCCCTTCCTGACCTGTCAGGTTCCACAGTCCTTACATGCCACATGCCAGTAAATTCAGCACCACATGGGTAGCACCAAAGTCTTCTATGAGCCAAAGCAGTAGCCAGGCCCCCTTCAACCGTGGATGCAGTGCCCTTCTGATGGCAGGGCGGAGTGAAATGAATCCCAGGAGCCAACTCCCTAGGAGACCTTCTCAAGAGGGTTCCACATGCTCTTTTCTCAAATGAAAGGTGGACTCTTTTATTTATACCTTTGAACTTGCCATGGATGAGGATTTTCTGAGTCCTGAGATGCCCTCAAAACATCTTTCTTCTTGTTCTTCTACAAAGTAGAGTGTACCCTCCAGTTACCACCAGCCTGACATACAATCAGCTTGGGTTATGATAAGAATTTTAGTTTTAACTTATGACCATAGTCTTTTTAAAAAAAATTTAAAATTATGTATTTGATACAGGGTCTCACTATGCAGCCGAGATTCCTAGTGTCCTCTTGTTTTCAGCCTCCCCAGCATTGGGATGACAGGTGTGTACCATTATGCCCAGACTTGGTTGCTGCCCTGGAGGGCAGGACCTGTGCAGCATGTGGCACCAGGGATTTAATCCTGGTTCCTGAGCTTACCTAAGCAGGCACTTAGTCTCCTGAGCTATTTTTCTGGTGCTCATTGTCTTGAGTTAGGACCTGAATGCTGGCTGCTTGTGCTTTCAGGTGGTTGCAGGCACAGATTAAACCCTTAAAGAGTTCTAGAAGGAACAAGACAGCAGCCTTTCCTATATGGGGCTAAGTGAGCAGTCCTGGGCCAATGTCTCACTGAGATATTCCTATAGATAAGAAAGAGACTTTGATGTCTGTACAGAGGAGCCTGAGTCTTCAGTTGACAACTTTCAACCAGCCCTTAGGAATGAACTGTATTTGCAAGTTGTGTCCACTGTACTTGGTTTCTTTCTAATGGTGCTAATTTCTTTAGCAGCTACACCTTGCTTGGCTTCAATTTTATGCCTGGTTATTTCTGGGCCAAAGTTTAACCTTTCAAAAAAAAAAAAATCTCTGTTCTGGTTTCTGTCCCCAATTCTCACGGTAGTCAAGCTCACAGCACCAGCAGTGCTGCTGTCACAGCCTGAATGCAGGGCTACCTGGTGACTTCCTCTGCCAGATTCATTAGCCTGACACCCTTCACCTCCATCTATGGTCTAAGAATGTGGACATGGGTAGAAAAGTGTTTCTTTAATGCCTTCAAATGCAACTGCCAACTGAACCCTCCTGAGCTAGGCTTATACTCATGGTATTTCCATCAGCATCCTGGTCTGCTGAGCTTGACCAGTGTCTTAGTTACTCTTCTCTTGTTGCTGGGACAAACACCCGACACCCAAAATGAAGGAAGGAAAGGTTTATTTAGCTCACAGTTACTGGAGGTTTCTGTCCATATTCAGCTGGCTCCAAGGCAGAGCAGCACAGAGCAGAAAGCAACCTTTCATGGTGGTGGCAGAGAGCAAGGGCACAAGGGAGAGGTAGCAGCTGCTCAAGCAGCCAGCTTCTCTTCCCTCCTTACGTTGTCATGCGAATTACCTGGCCCAGGGCAGGTGCAGCACCCACATCCACAGTACTCAATCATAAAACTCCAGAAGCCACCCCATGACTGCAGGAGGCTTTGGGGGGGACACCTATACACAAACCACAACAACCAGAATCATCCATAAAAGTTTGTGTAAACCATTCTAGGAATTCTCTAGCCTGCACTTCCAAAACTTTCATATAAAGTTCCAAAATTTCTAAACCACATGGTCACATACAGTCACAAAAATAACACCACTGTCACTAGCAACAGTTTTGCTTTAGTTTTCTCATCTCTGAGATACAATACTGGACACATTTTTTTTTTCTTTTTGTATTTTTAGCACAAGGTCTACAGAGTCTCATTACAAAGATTGGACTCTGTAGTGATTCTCCTTTTTTCAGCCTCCCAAGCGCTGGAATTACAGGTGCATGCCTCCATGCCCAGTCTCAGTCGCTGTCTCAGTGTGCCCGGGGGTCAGGGCTGGCATGGCATGCTGAGGGTTGAACCCCGGCCACTGCACTCTGCCTAAGCAGGTGCTTTAGTCTGCTGAGCTATCTGGCTGGCCCGATCTTTTTTTTTTTTTTTTCTAATCTGGACAAAATTTAAAGGAGAAAATGTCTAAGGTTTGATGGAGTTCAGTCCATGCTCCAAGGCTGTGATATTATGATAGAAGGGGGTGGTGGAACCAAGCTGCTTAGTTCACGGTAGATAGGGAGCTGAGCAGGGAAACTGCATCAGAGAGGACTCACAAGGGACCTGCACTCAGCACACAAGGCCAGGCCCCCACGGCCCGCCCAGGCCCACCGAGAAGCACGCTCTTCTAATCTTCCAGGTATGTCTTCATCCAATGAAGGTAACACATCAGGATTAGCGGTCACATAATTGGAATAATTGACCTAAGATAGCTTTTAGTAATATAATATGTAGATTTATATAATTCTATTTGTTTCTACCTTCATGTAGATATTAGTTACTTTTCTCATTGCTGAGACAAAATACCCGACACCCATTAATTAAAGGAGGAGTGGTTCATTTCAGCTCGCAGTGTGTAGAGGCTTCAGGCCCTAGTCAGCTGGCTGCAGGGCAGGGTGGCCTGGCAGAGGGGCATCACAGAAGAGAACCAGTCCATGGCAGGGCAGGCAGGAGGCACCAGGCACCAGGCAGCCAGCAGCCACCTGTGCTCTTTCCCCTTATGTTCCATCAGAGCTATAAACCTATTGATTGGTAACAAGTGAAAGATTTATGTGATGTGAAGAGAAATCAGAGTAGTAGAAGCCTATTGACTGGTGTCATGCACACCTGGGTTAGAGTTTTCATTATCCACATTCATATACCCTGATCCAGGAACCTTCAGAGAGTACCTGAGGTTTTGGGGGGACACATTCATACAAGCCATAACAATACATATAATTATAAATAACCCAATACTGCATACTTTTCCCATTACTTGTTACCCAACACTTTCCTAAACAATGTAGAGAAAAGAGAGTGGAACAGCCACTCAGTAGGACTTCAGGGCTACGTGTGGGCACGAGGACTTGAGGACAGCCCAAGAACTCTCTGGAGGAGCCTCTGTTTAAAAAAGAAGCATGAAACGGCCGAGTCTCAGAGTATGTAGGAAGAGAGGATGGAGACCTGGAAGTAAGAGCACATGGCACATTTGCGACTCTACAGGCAGTGAATGAGCATGACACAGAGTGTGTGGAGAGGGGTGATGCAGCTAGGATGACGGTGGAACGCAGAGGAAGGAGGAGAGCATCAGACAGGGCACACCCTGCGGGCCTTGAGCAAAGTGCTGCGGAGCTTGGACTTGACCCCACTGCACAGAAGAGCAGTGGAAGCTGGGGAAGTGGGTCTAAGCAAGTTTCATTTGGACAAAAATGTACTGTGTCTAACCAAAATTACTCCAGATAAATAATAGACGGCTTGACTGCAGACAGGAAGAATATTAGGAGGTGACTGTAACCTTGTAGGTGAGGGACAAAAATGGCCTTGCCCAGTGGCTATGAAGATAGACAGGGGAAGTTTGTAGCAATAACTGAAGATAAAACCAACCATCCATGCTTGATGATTGACAGGAGGGAGAAGAAGGGAGGAGAAGCATCCAGGGCCTATCCGATGGCTGACCTACAGAAAGCCACATTTGGAATGTCACTCTGCTGTTAAGCTGTAATTCTAGCTCTCTGGACACTAAGTGAGGAGTGTCACAAGTTTGAGTCCTGCCTGGGCAACTTAGTGAGACCCTGACTCAACAAGGAAAAATCCTCAGTGCCATAAAAAAGGAATGGCATGCACAAGGGGTGACGGCAGCAGAGGACAGCTGGTGACGCACAGTGCCCTGTGGCCCTGCAGTGTGTTCAGGGCTGTCCACTTGGGGACATCAAGTGAACGCCAACTTGTTGGCTATGTGTCTTTCCACAGTTACTTTTGCACCCTGGTGGCATGTGTTCACCTTCTGCGGCTGCATGAGGGACTCTCTCCAGAATCTTCCATGCAGCATAGCTGCATTGACATCCACAAACAAGAGGTATTCATGCAAGATTTGGAAAGCAGAACAGGGCAAAAAGCTTCCCTTTTCTGCGGAGGCTGTTTTAAGCAGTGTCTGGGCAGAAGGAAGCCTAGGGATTTGCTGCAGCTTCCAGAAAAACCCTTTAATGCATCCGGGTTGCTGAGGCAGGCGATGGTGAAGGTGGCCCAGGGCATTCTCGAGGCTTCCACGACCTCTAGCAAAGGCCTGTGGGACTCCCTGCCAGCCAGCTTCTCTGATCTTGTGTACTGGCCCTGGCTGTGTGCACCTCTGGGTCCTCTCCCTTCCTGGAAAAGCTACAGTGACTTCTGTCCCTCTCACCAAATACGGATGCATGTGGTCCTGGAGATGGCTCCAGGGAAACACAAGGATGGGCTGAGTTCCATGCCAACACAGGAAAGCAACCATTGTTAAGGGTGGACCACACTGAGGGAAGGAAGAGCACATGATGGTGAGGGTGGGCTCACCCTTTCTGGATGCACAACAGAATGACAGGGAAACCCAGAGAGCCAGGCTTTCATTTAGCTTCGCACTGTCTGCGGAGCAGGAGCTGCCATGGCTTCCCTTATGGAAACAGCCCTTCCAGCCATGGAGGCCTTTTGTATATTGCAAGTTGCACAATTGTACAAGTTGAGCTGAAGACTTTTCTAGATCTCTTATGAACATGTCAGGACAGTGATTAGGAAAGAGAAACCCACTGTGATCCCGGGATGCTTGGGAGTGTTGTGGAGAACCTCAAACCCCATGGGTATACAAAGAAACAGCCCCTTATCCATCCCTTCTCGCAGCTTGCCCCTCCTGGCTGAGACCTGGACAAGACCCAATTGAGGCAGTTGTGATATAGGGTGATGCCCAAGTCACCCCAAAAGCAGCTCTTTCTGTTAACAGTTTCATTCTAGGGTGGCAATCCTAGAGGAGAATGGGACATGTTGAAAGAACAGAAGGTTTTTGAAGCCCCAAAAAGTGGTCAAGGAGATGGCTTAGTAGAATAAATGCTTCCCTGGCAAATTCAAGGGTCTGAGTTCAATCCCCATTTCCACCAGAAACAAAAGAAACCCCCTCAAAAATCTAGGAATTGATTTATAAATGCTGGCCAGGAATTGCCCTGCAGGCTGCCGCAGGAACTAACACTATGGATATGAAAGTCTGGAACCAGCAAGTGCAGTGGATGGGGGCACCAGACACTTGCCCCCCAGAGTCTGCAAGGCATGGGTTCAAAGTTACGACAGCTCGACCCTCCTCTCGGTCTATAGGAATTCCAAGTGCCCTCTTCTTTTCCTTCCTAAGAAATAAGGTTAGCAAGGAGGAAGTGAGCTCTTAATTCATTCTTTACAGTTTGTCAGAGATGAGACAGGAATATACCCATAACATATGAGCAAAACTCAAGATGGCTTTGCTGACTTTTGGGAGTTGGTGTTGACAGCAGTGGGGACATCTCCAGTGACACTGGAAATGGGGTTAGTGGAACACTGGGTTATCACTGTTGGTTGAATCAGGGACAAGAAAGAACAGACAAGGGTTTGACAAGAGGGTCTCTCGCCAGCTCAGTCACCACTTCCCCCATGCACAGAGCCCCTGAAGTTCCTCTGTGTAATCTGGGAGAAGCCTGGCACAGCACTTGTGAGAACAGTTCCCCAGTACGTTCCAGGCTGCAGGTGAGAAGCCTTTGGGTAAGAGTCAGAGGGGTGGCAGGAGAATCTGTCAGCTGCAGGCAGGAACAGACAGAACCCAGGAGACCAGGGGAGTTCCTTCCTAAAGCAGGCAAGACAACAACAGTCAGTCATCAGTCACAGCTGCTACCAGGCGTGTGTCTGCAAATGAAGCGTCTGGGCTGCAGTACAGTAGGCAGCTTGCATCAGCACAGCATGGTGCCTCTGGCTTCTCTGAGGTGAAGTGAAACTCCTTAGTCACCTGCCTCTACCAGAAGCTCCCTCGGCCCTCGCTGGTCCATCCCTCCCAAGGGCGCTTGTATTTCTAAAATGTCTTAAGTGTTTCTGACAAATCCATAGCTGTGCTCCCACATGTGCCCATACCTGTACACTGCTGACTATCCTTGATATCCATGGGAATTCTTCCCAGAGCCCCCCCCAAGACATCAAACTCTATGCATATTCCACTCCCTTCTACAAAATATTACATTTGCATACAACCTCCATAATCCTCCCATAGGACAACCTCTGGATTATACCTAATCTAATGCAAATGCTGCACTATGAAGGAAATAGTGCTAAGAATAAGGTTTGTACAGGTTCTGTATAGATGCAGATTTTCTCCAAATATTTTCCATCTGTAAAATGTGAATTGGTAGTGCCCATGGGTGTGGAACCCGTCAGCGTGGAGACTGACTGTGCATAAGTGTGTGCACATGCATCTGCGGGTGAATATCTGTGACTGCATTCAAGCATGGAAGGACACATGCGAGACAGTTAGCTGGTGGCGACAGACAGAAAGCACAGGCAGAGAGCACAAGCCAAGCCAAGCAAGCACTCCCAGAAATGTATGCATGCGGGTGTGACCCAGTGCCAAATTCCTACATGTGCATGTGTGTAAATGGGTGCATTAAAGTAGAACAAGGCAAGTAGAGTTTGGGTGATATTCAACAGGAGCACAGAGGGGTAGGGGGCGCTGGGTCACCCCAGAAGAAGGCTCCCAGCCCAGGCTAATCCACGATGGCCTGGAGTTCCTGTCAGGGCCACTGGCCTGCATGAGACAGGGACAAATTCAGAGGGTGTCTGCACTGCCCTGCATGTCTCCTCAGCCTCAACTCTCAGAAAGGTGGAGACTGGCCTGGCCTAGGAGATGCACACAGTTCTGCTGTCCTTCTAGCCTGAAATTCACTACACAGCCACACTGAAGTCTGAGGGAGCCTGGGAAATGAGGGCCGCTTAGGAAGGAAGGAGAAGGACACAGGCTGGCAGATGACTGTTTCTGTGTATGCAGAAATCCCATGTTGCACGCACACACATGGATACATGCATATAACACAGAGCCTGCCAAAAATAAATACATATTCAGGAAAAGAAAACTAGTACAATTTTTTGTACCTTCATATGGGGGACCCTAGAGGGTGTTGTACATTGCAGAAAACCCACTATGCCCTTTAAGAAGAAAATGAAAACGCAATCTCAACAATTAAGGCCACCCCGGCAGGGGGTCAGTGTACTCCAAATGCCTAGAAGCTTGCGGCCACCACCGTGAGCACCTCCGAAGCCAAAGGCCACTTGCACTATGAATGCATAAACGCGTGCATGAAGACCTGAAGTACAGACATCAGGATATTCTTGGAATCCTGGTATCAGTTGAACTACCAGGATCCTGAGTAATTTTCATTTTCTCTTTTCTGTCTTATTCAATTAATTAATTAATTCTATGGTTAAAAAATAGTACAACTCCACTTCATCTGAATGGCTGGTGGATACGATTTGTTTGGCCAGCAGTTACTGTAATTTAGTCTCTTTTAATTTTATTTTTAATAAATACCTCCACATCCACAAACTAAAATAAATTTTGGATTTAATCAATTCAAACAATTGTTTAAATAATGTTTAAAAGTGAATTTAAACAATGAATTTTATCATTGAAGTATGATTCTTTTGTGTAAGTATTAAAAGTATTAAAAATAGCCACTTTAACGTGAATTCAGTTAGTGGACTTTTGTGATGAAATAGAGTAGTTCTGAAAAAGAAAACTTTAAATTTGGCTGTGTAAGGGCCAGCCTGATAGCTCAGTGGACTAAAGTGCCTGCTTAGGCAGAGTGCAGCAGCCGGGGTTCGATCCCCATTGTGCTGTTCTGGCCTGGCCCGTGGGGTGAGACAGCAACTGAGACTGGGCATGGTGGTGAGTGCCTGTGATCCCAGCACTTGGGAGGCTGAAAACAGGAGAGTCACTACGAATCTGATTTATGTGGTGAGACCCTATAGACCCTGACCTAAATACAGAAAGGAAATTAAATTTGACCATTTATATCTCCATAATCAAAAGCAAGCTATAATTTTACACACACACACACACACACACGCACACATACATGCGCACACACACATGCATGCACACACACACGTGCGTGTGTGCGTGCACACACATACAAGCAGGCACACACACGTGTGCGTGTGTACACACACACACACACACACACGAGGCACCAACTCATTGCTGATCTTTCCCACAAATGAAACGATGGCATTTTTGCACTGGCACACCAATGTGTGTCCGCCTACAGCCTGAGTGCGCATCCCTTTGGAGGATCACTCTCAAGAATTCATCAACCATGTGACTTTTGGATATTTCCAGGTGTTTAGATTTTCTATACTGGGAATGCAGTTAATCTAAGCAATGACAAAAATATGGGCAAGACACTTCCATAGCAGCTGGAGACACAGCTGACCTGAGCAGCCACGAGGGCGATGGGTCACAAGAAGGCTCTTGGAACACGTGGGCATCTCTGCACACCGATGATACAAATGGCAACTGTGGACTAGAGCAGCTGTGGTGTGTGCCATGGGCCAGGGTTTGCATGGTGCTTGGTGTACCTGATAGAGTTAGGAGGAGTACAATCTTTCTTGAAGAGAAAGACTAGGGAGCTGTGAGGAGCACGGATTCACGGAGTCTGAGGCTCTCAGAGCCGGCTTCTGGCCTGTGGCTTGCTCTGTGGTGCCACGATTGGAGGCAGTGGGCTGGACCAAGAGAAAGGATACTACCACAAGGTGGCGGTGGAACACACGGTTTTGCTGGGGCTGTGTGTGGGAAGTCACTCTGTGCGATGTCCACAGCACACACAGGAGCCTGTGGGGGAGCGGGAGGGCAATACAGTTCCTGGAAGAGACACTTGAGATAGGGCTTCGCTGGCCCCTAGGTGCCCAGACACTGGGTCCAGCATGATTCTAGGGGTGTCTGGCTAAGAAGAACATCCGAATCTGTAGGCTGAGTTAAGCAGGTTGCCTGTCCCAAGATCAGCAGGCTTCACCCAGTCTGTTGAAGGCCTGAAGAGAATAACAAGGCTAAATGTTGAGGAACCCCCGCTGCCTGGCTCTGAGCCGGGCTCACACTGGAACTCAAAGCTTGAGATCTCCTGATTCTTCTTCATCTTGCTGACTAGAAACTTGGAGCTGTCCATCTGTGTAACCGCATGCGTGATTCCTTGTAATAAGTTGATCTCTCGCTCTGTGTAACACAACACATGTGTATCTATGTGAGCCAACAGAAGATCACTAAATGCCAGGTAACCTCACTCAAGGTGGAGCTCCCAGTGCATTGAGTTCCACAGGGCAGCAGGGGCTCCAGCTCTTGCCACCCCCAGGCTCTATGCTGTCAATCCTGGCAGATGCTGAAGGAGGTGCGTGGCCTGGGCAGAACAAGACATGGCTCTAAACAGCTAGCTTGCTGCTGCTTAGTTTGGCTTTATTTAAAACATCTGGGCTGGAGGTGTAGCTTAGTGGCAAAGCATTTGCCTAGCATGTGCAATGACCTGGGTTTGAACCCCTATACTGGGAGAAAGGAGGAAATGCAAAGGTTTGAGTTTGCAGCTGGAAGGTTTTCCCACTAATGAATCCCACCCCAGAATGAAGATACCATCAAGTAGGGACAGCACACAGAGTCTCTCGTTGGTGCCTTTGTATCATACAAGGCCAATAGCACCAAAATTACATGCTCTCAGGAGGATTTTTAGAAAATACATGATTTGGTTTCAAAGATTTATTTCAAAGAGTCTTGAAAAAGAGAATGTGATTTTTTAAAATGAAGGAGTGCGCAGGCAGTCATATTGTGGCCTTTTACCTTGGTGTCTGAAGAGCACCACCCAGAGCCAGAGGTGGGGACCTGCTGAGCTCAGAGTCCCACTGCGGAAAGCTGTGGCTCAGAGCCCACTCATGGAGACGAGCCGCTCTGCCTTGGGCCAGCCTGAGTCTCCTCACTGCCATCAGCAGAGAAGCAGCCCAGCCTCCCTGCCCAGGGATGGGGAGCAGGTGCTGAATCCTGTCCCAAAACCATTCAAAAAGGCTGAGCTCAGGACCAGCAGAAGCTCTGAGAGGTGAGGCTGTTGGAGGCCATTAGGTCACTGGGGACCACATAGGATGTTTCTCATTTGTCTTTTGCCTCCTGGCTGGTGAGGAAGTGGGTTTGTTCCTATACGTGTTCTCACTGTAATGTGCTACCTCAGACCCAGAAGAGTGGAGCCACTTGATTATGGACCAGACCCTCCAAGACTGTGAGAGCTTTTCTCGGCATGAATTAATTGTCTTGTTACAGTGATTCAGAAATAACTAATATTCTAAACAAATCTCCTGGCTTTGATCTTTTTTTTTCTCCAGTACTCAGGATTGAACCCTCTGCACTAAGCTACATCCTCAGACCTTTTAAAATTTTGAGTCAGGGTCTTGCTAAGTTGCCTATGCTGGGTTCAAACTTGCAAGCTCCCTGCCTCAGCCTCCCAGAGTGCTGTAACTACAGGCATGTGTCATCATAGCTGGCTCCTAGCCTTGCATCTTAAAATGGTGCTTTACAAAGAATCATAATATTGGCTTACACAAAGTAAGAAAAAAAAGGCAAGTCAACTATCAAAATGAACCTGGTCTTGAAATTAAGATGTGCTCCCCTGTAGCTGACAGCAGCTCCTTAGGATGAGGCTCACCAGGGAGTCTCTCCTGAATGGACACTGTGAGCCGTAGATTTGCAGTGTTTAAAAAAGAAATCTGTTCTTTTCAAATAAATTATTTCAGTTAAAAATTCCTCAGGCAGCTTTTAAGAACAGAAATCCTGAAGATTGGAGAAATAAATTACTTCTTGTGACTTGGATGTTTTCCAACTTGGGCTCCATGGAGTCTTAATTTGTCACTTCTAAAGAAAGCCTTCTAGAACTTTCCACACAGTTTTTCTGCACATTCACCAGCTCCCCTCCTGTGTCCCACAGACCACCAATCAAAACTGCCACAAATCTCTGGGGCCTGGATCCAGGGTGTCCATGGGGAACCGGCTCCCTGTGGAGGACCAGCCTCCTGGGGGAGCCATCAGCCCAAAGCACAGCCAGGCGACAGCTGGCTATGTGGGGACAGCTCAGCCCTCTCAAAGGGCAGAGGAAAAGTCTGGTGACTCCCATGGCTGTGGTTTGGCCTGTTCAGTACCCAAGCAAAAGTCTATGACTACAAACAGTGAAATCGTTCCCAAGGATGGCCCAGGAGTCAGGCCAGCCAAGCCTGCTCCCCTCTTTCTGGGATACCTGGTGCAGAAAACAGAAAGGTCAGGGAAGCAGGTGAGGGTGGTCTAGCTGGCACAGGTGCAGGTGGCTCTGTGCTTTGCAGGGCCTGGGTGCTGGGAACTCCTGTCCATCTCGAGGGCTACATTTGCCCAGGCGCCATGCTCACTCTATCAACACAGACACGGGGGCTTCTCCTCTATATTCCCTTGGTGCTCAGGTACTGAAGAGTCCCCTGACAGATTGACCTTAGGCAGAGAAGCCCAGAATGAGGAAGAGAATCCTCACCTATCTGCGGAGCAGCACATGCAGACATTAGATCAGTAGGCCTCAGATGTACTGTGGGTTTGTCTGGCTACAGCATCACAAGTAAGCCTGGTGAGGTGGCCTGCGCTTGCAGTGTGTGGGCAAGGGCCATGGCAAGGTTGCTGGGTTTTACTTCGGGAGTCATGAGACCATGGGCAAATTCTCAGTGGCAGAGAGAATTGCCCGGACATTAGTTTCATTTTGAAGTGTTTGTGGTATAACTCGCAGACAGTGAACAAATGCATAGGCTGTGCCCAACCGGCTGAGCTTCAGCACAGGCCCGCACCTGCACGCACCAGCACCACTGAGGTCTAGCTCATCCTTCCCACCAGCAGGGCCGTCATGCCCTTCCCCAGTTGGCACCACTCTCACGACTTCCCCTTGCTACCTGACCTGTAGCCACACACTTCATGATGCAAAACAACACAGATTTCCCACCTCATGGTTTAGGCTAGGCATCCAATGGACTTGGCCGTTTGTCCTCCTCTGGTCTCCCAAGGTGTTAGCAGGGCGGTAGTCTCTCCTGGAGCAAGATTCAGGTTCAAGGTTCATTCAGGTTGTAAGAGGGTCCTGATCCAAAACACTGCAGCACTGTGTCCTGTCCTCTTGCAACCTGAAGCTGGAGGTCCTGTCAGTTCCCAGGCACCTCCTCATGTGCCTCAGCTGGCAGCTCCTTCCTCCATCACTGGGTCGACAGCAGGGGACAGAATTGCTTGCATACTTCACAACCCTCTAACTGCCTCTTCCTCATCTCCCAGACTACTGTTTGCTTCTAGTGCTTCCAAGGCCTCTGACATCACCTTGAGCCCATGTGGATAATCCTACTTGAAAATCAGCTTACTGCTAAGTACTGTGAAAAACTGTGCTCCAGCAAATTGGAAAACCTTAAAGTGGGCAAACTCCTAGACACATACATATTTTAAAAATTAAACAAAGATATAAAGACCACGAATGATCCAATAACAGGCAATGAAACCGAAGAAAGAATAAAAATCCTACCAAGTAAAGTTCAGGACCAAATGGATTCAGGGATGAATTCTAAAAGAATATCAGGGAAAATCTAACACCAATACCCCTCAAACTGCTTAACTAAATTGAAAGGGAAGGAGTACTCTCAAAGTCCTTTCTGGAACCTACCATTACCCTGATGGTAAAGGCAGACAAGGATCCAGAAATAAAGCTGTAGCCCAGTCTCTTTAATGAGTATAGACACAAAAATCCTCAACAAAATACCAGGAATCAGAATTCAATCAAAAATCATCAAAAGATCATATACCATGACCAAGTAGACTTTATCGCCGCAATGTGAAGATGGTTCAAAACACACAAAAGAGGGCTGGTGAGACAGCTCAGCCACTAAGTGCCTGCTCAGGCAAGCACAGGGACTGGGGTTTGATCTGCACCACCACATATGGTGTGGTGGCTCATGCCTATATCCTAGCACTGGGGAGACTGAAAACAGAGGATCACTGCAAGTCTGAGCTGCACAGAAAGACCCTGTGCCAAATACA
This sequence comes from Ctenomys sociabilis, assembly GCA_004027165.1. Lineage (NCBI taxonomy): Eukaryota > Metazoa > Chordata > Mammalia > Rodentia > Ctenomyidae > Ctenomys > Ctenomys sociabilis. Next base: position 2,355 of record PVKA01009599.1, on the reverse strand, counting down.
TAAATTTAAAAACAAAACACACAAAAGGAAAACAGAAGCAAGAACAAAAATCATACCATCATCTCAATAGATGAATAAAAAAGCCTTTGAAAAAAATTCAAGATCCATTCATGTTTCTACTTATTTTATTTTATTTTTTTTTTCGTATTTTAGGGAATGACCCAGGGTGTTCAGGGTCTCATCACTAGATTGGATTCATAGTGATCCACATGTTCCCAGCCTCCCAAGAGCTGGGATCACAGGCACGTGCCACCACGCCCAGTCTCAACTGCCATCTCAGCACGCCCTGGGGGCAGGGCTTGCAAGGCAAACCCAGGGATTGAATGCCCTGACTCCTTGCCTGCTTGCAGGCACTTTAATCCATTGAGCTATTTGGCTGGCCCTCATTCATGTTAAGAACCCTGAAGAAAACAGTTATGGAAGAACTTTTATCTCAACCCAACAGAAGCCATTTAGGATGAACCATTGGCTAATATCATATGAAATGAGGAAAAGCTCTTCTTCTCTAAAAGCAGGAACAAGGCAAGGATGTCCACCACTATTATGTTCACCTAGTAGTACTCAAAACATCAGCCAGAGTAATCAGGAAAGAGAAAGCGATGAAAGAGGTGCATATGAAGAGGAAGATGTCAAGTTATCATTACGCACAGACAACACGATCCTTCACTAGGAGACCCAAGAACTTCCATGGAAAGACTATGAAAATTAATAACCAAATTTAGCAATGTAGTAGGGTACAAAATCAACACAGAAAAATCAGTAGTGTTCCTGTACACCAATAAGGAACCCACTGAGAAAGATATTAGGAAAACAATACATTCACAGTAGCATCAAGAAAAATAAAATACTTAGAAATTGGTCTAACCAAAGCAGTGAGAAAAAAAGACTTCTACATTAAAAACTATAATACTCTGAAAAATGAGACTGAAGAGGTAGGTCATCATAAAATGGAAAGGCAGTCTCTATTCCTGAAAAGAGGCCCAATATTGTCCAAATGACTGTACTTCTAAAACTTTAAAACACATAGATTTAATGTAATCCCAGTAAAAACACCAACAGAATTCCTCACAGAACTAGAGAAAAGAATCCTAAAATCCATATGGAAGGAGAAGAGACCCAGGATAGGAAAAGCAATGTAGGAGGCATCATAATCCTGGAATTTTAGTTATATTACAAACCCAGAGAGATAAAAGCAGCATGGTATGGGAACAAAAATAAGACATGTAGATCAGTGGAGCATAACAGGGATGCATAAATAACTTCAGCCATCTCATCACTGAAATGGGGGCCCAACACACTTGCAGAATGAAAGAGAGCCTCCTAATGATGGTGTTGGAAAAAATGGTTGTCCACGTGCAGAAGACCGAATCTAGAGTCGTCCAGCTCCTATGCACTAAGATAAAATCAAAAACAGATAAAAATATAAATATTAAAACAGAGACGCTTAACCTGCTGCAAGATTAAAAACATAGGTAAAAATCTTGAAGTCACAGGTCTAGGTAAGGAGCTTCCTAACAGAATCCAACTGCAGAAGCAATGACACCAAGAATCAAGAAATGGATTATATCTAATTAACAAGATGTGCACAAAGGAAATACCCAATAAAGACAGAGCCTACAGAGAGGGAAGTGTTTTTTCTTTTCCTTTTTGCCAGTTATACACTGGACAGAAGACTAATATCTAGAATACATAAATCTTTTTTCTTTTCATATTTGAGACAGGGTCTCAATATGTGGCCCAGGTTGGCCTTGAATGTACAGTGATCTTCCTACCTCAGCCACCAAAGTGCTTGGCCACAGATGTGCACCACCATGCATGTTAGAAAAACAGACTATCCCAAACAAAAGACTCAAACAACAACAACAAAAAAGAGCACCTGTAATGAATAGGTGTTTCTTAGAAGAAGAAACACACAAGGTCCACTAAATAAGTAAAATTTGGAGAAATGCAACTTTAGACAACACAGAGATCCCACGTTGCTCCAACAAGGGTGGTCATCATCAGGAAATCAGATAATAACAGGGGCTGGTGAGTCCCTGGGGAAAATACAACTGTTTCAGAGTGGTGGTGGGACAGTCAAGTAGCACAGGCGTTATGGAAATCAGTATGGAGATTCCTCAGAAAGCTGAATACGGAAATTGCAATTGACCCAGTTATTCCCCTTCCAGGTATCTTTTTCCCAAAGTTAATGGCATAAAGCCTTACTATGGTCCATGCATACCCATGTTTATGGCAGCACAATTCTTTTCTTTCTTTCTTTCTTTCTTTCTTTCTTTCTTTCTTTCTTTCTTTCTTTCTTTCTTTCTTTCTTTCTTTCTTTCTTTCTTTCTTTCTTTCTTTCTTTCTTTTTTTTTT